>OZ035884.1:49016170-49203226 GCA_964034835.1 Muscina levida | reverse complement strand
ATGCGTTTATCTCGTTAACTAAGCGTCTAATCAAGAAAAGGAGCTTAATTTGTGATCACTATAAAATACTTAAGAAATCACTTGCAATAGGTTGGGATATCACTATGAAATGGGTGGCCAATGGTGGATTTTCATATGGAAATCTTTAAATGCGTTTATCTCGTAAACTAAGCGTCTAATCAAGAAAAGGAGCTTAATTTGTGATCACTATAAAATACTTAAGAAATCACTTGCAATAGGTTGGGATATCACTATGAAATGGGTGGCCAATGGTAGATTTTCATATGGAAATCTTTAAATGCGTTTATCTCGTAAACTAAGCGTCTAATCGAGAAAAGGAGCTTAATTTGTGATCACTATGAATTATCTAAGAAATCACTTGCAATAGGTTGGGATATCACTATGAAATGGGTGGCTAATGGTGGATTTTCATATGGAAATCTTTAAATGCGTTTATCTCGTAAACTAAGCGTCTAATCGAGAAAAGGAGCTTAATTTGTGATCACTATGAATTATCTAAGAAATCACTTGCAATAGGTTGGGATATCACTATGAAATGGGTGGGCAATGGTTGATTTTCATATGGAAATCTTTAAATGCGTTTATCTCGTAAACTAAGCGTCTAATCGAGAAAAGGAGCTTAATTTGTGATCACTATGAATTATCTACGAAATCGCTTGCAATAGGTTGGGATATCACTATGAAATGGGTGGCTAATGGTGGATTTTCATATGGAAATCTTTAAATGCGTTTATCTCGTAAACTAAGCGTCTAATCAAGAAAAGGAGCTTAATTTGTGATCACTATAAAATACTTAAGAAATCACTTGCAATAGGTTGGGATATCACTATGAAATGGGTGGGCAATGGTGGATTTTCATATGGAAATCTTTAAATGCGTTTATCTCGTAAACTAAGCGTCTAATCGAGAAAAGGAGCTTAATTTGTGATCACTATGAATTATCTAAGAAATCACTTGCAATAGGTTGGGATATCACTATGAAATGGGTGGGCAATGGTTGATTTTCATATGGAAATCTTTAAATGCGTTTATCTCGTAAACTAAGCGTCTAATCGAGAAAAGGAGCTTAATTTGTGATCACTATGAATTATCTACGAAATCACTTGCAATAGGTTGGGATATCACTATGAAATGGGTGGGCAATGGTTGATTTTCATATGGAAATCTTTAAATGCGTTTATCTCGTAAACTAAGCGTCTAATCGAGAAAAGGAGCTTAATTTGTGATCACTATGAATTATCTACGAAATCACTTGCAATAGGTTGAGATATCACTATGAAATGGGTGGCTAATGGTGGATTTTCATATGGAAATCTTTAAATGCGTTTATCTCGTAAACTAAGCGTCTAATCGAGAAAAGGAGCTTAATTTGTGAGTGATCACTATGAATTATCTAAGAAATCACTTGCAATAGGTTGGGATATCACTATGAAATGGGTGGGCAATGGTTGATTTTCATATGGAAATCTTTAAATGCGTTTATCTCGTAAACTAAGCGTCTAATCGAGAAAAGGAGCTTAATTTGTGATCACTATGAATTATCTAAGAAATCACTTGCAATAGGTTGGGATATCACTATGAAATGGGTGGGCAATGGTTGATTTTCATATGGAAATCTTTAAATGCGTTTATCTCGTAAACTAAGCGTCTAATCGAGAAAAGGAGCTTAATTTGTGATCACTATGAATTATCTAAGAAATCACTTGCAATAGGTTGGGATATCACTATGAAATGGGTGGCTAATGGTTGATTTTCATATGGAATCTTTAAATGCGTTTATCTCGTAAACTAAGCGTCTAATCGAGAAAAGGAGCTTAATTTGTGATCACTATGAATTATCTAAGAAATCACTTGCAATAGGTTGGGATATCACTATGAAATGGGTGGCTAATGGTTGATTTTCATATGGGAATCTTTAAATGCGTTTATCTCGTAAACTAAGCGTCTAATCGAGAAAAGGAGCTTAATTTGTGATCACTATGAATTATCTAAGAAATCACTTGCAATAGGTTGGGATATCACTATGAAATGGGTGGGCAATGGTTGATTTTCATATGGAAATCTTTAAATGCGTTTATCTCGTAAACTAAGCGTCTAATCGAGAAAAGGAGCTTAATTTGTGATCACTATGAATTATCTAAGAAATCACTTGCAATAGGTTGGGATATCACTATGAAATGGGTGGCCAATGGTGGATTTCCATATGGAAATCTTTAAATGCGTTTATCTCGTAAACTAAGCGTCTAATCGAGAAAAGGAGCTTAATTTGTGATCACTATGAATTATCTAAGAAATCACTTGCAATAGGTTGGGATATCACTATGAAATGGGTGGCAATGGTTGATTTTCATATGGAAATCTTTAAATGCGTTTATCTCGTAAACTAAGCGTCTAATCGAGAAAAGGAGCTTAATTTGTGATCACTATGAATTATTACGAAATCACTTGCAATAGGTTGAGATATCACTATGAAATGGGTGGCCAATGGTGGATTTTCATATGGAAATCTTTAAATGCGTTTATCTCGTAAACTAAGCGTCTAATCGAGAAAAGGAGCTTAATTTGTGATCACTATGAATTATCTAAGAAATCACTTGCAATAGGTTGGGATATCACTATGAAATGGGTGGCTAATGGTGGATTTTCATATGGAAATCTTTAAATGCGTTTATCTCGTAAACTAAGCGTCTAATCGAGAAAAGGAGCTTAATTTGTGATCACTATGAATTATCTAAGAAATCACTTGCAATAGGTTGGGATATCACTATGAAATGGGTGGGCAATGGTTGATTTTCATATGGAAATCTTTAAATGCGTTTATCTCGTAAACTAAGCGTCTAATCGAGAAAGGAGCTTAATTTGTGATCACTATGAATTATCTACGAAATCGCTTGCAATAGGTTGGGATATCACTATGAAATGGGTGGCTAATGGTGGATTTTCATATGGAAATCTTTAAATGCGTTTATCTCGTAAACTAAGCGTCTAATCGAGAAAAGGAGCTTAATTTGTGATCACTATAAAATATCTAAGAAATCACTTGCAATAGGTTGGGATATCACTATGAAATGGGTGGCCAATGGTGGATTTCCATATGGAAATCTTTAAATGCGTTTATCTCGTAAACTAAGCGTCTAATCGAGAAAAGGAGCTTAATTTGTGATCACTATGAATTATCTAAGAAATCACTTGCAATAGGTTGGGATATCACTATGAAATGGGTGGGCAATGGTTGATTTTCATATGGGAATCTTTAAATGCGTTTATCTCGTAAACTAAGCGTCTAATCGAGAAAAGGAGCTTAATTTGTGATCACTATGAATTATCTAAGAAATCACTTGCAATAGGTTGGGATATCACTATGAAATGGGTGGCTAATGGTTGATTTTCATATGGGAATCTTTAAATGCGTTTATCTCGTAAACTAAGCGTCTAATCGAGAAAAGGAGCTTAATTTGTGATCACTATGAATTATCTAAGAAATCACTTGCAATAGGTTGGGATATCACTATGAAATGGGTGGCCAATGGTGGATTTTCATATGGAAATCTTTAAATGCGTTTATCTCGTAAACTAAGCGTCTAATCGAGAAAAGGAGCTTAATTTGTGATCACTATGAATTATCTAAGAAATCACTTGCAATAGGTTGGGATATCACTATGAAATGGGTGGGCAATGGTTGATTTTCATATGGAAATCTTTAAATGCGTTTATCTCGTAAACTAAGCGTCTAATCGAGAAAAGGAGCTTAATTTGTGATCACTATGAATTATCTAAGAAATCACTTGCAATAGGTTGGGATATCACTATGAAATGGGTGGCTAATGGTTGATTTTCATATGGGAATCTTTAAATGCGTTTATCTCGTAAACTAAGCGTCTAATCGAGAAAAGGAGCTTAATTTGTGATCACTATGAATTATCTAAGAAATCACTTGCAATAGGTTGGGATATCACTATGAAATGGGTGGGCAATGGTTGATTTTCATATGGAAATCTTTAAATGCGTTTATCTCGTAAACTAAGCGTCTAATCGAGAAAAGGAGCTTAATTTGTGATCACTATGAATTATCTAAGAAATCACTTGCAATAGGTTGGGATATCACTATGAAATGGGTGGCTAATGGTTGATTTTCATATGGGAATCTTTAAATGCGTTTATCTCGTAAACTAAGCGTCTAATCGAGAAAAGGAGCTTAATTTGTGATCACTATAAAATACTTAAGAAATCACTTGCAATAGGTTGGGATATCACTATGAAATGGGTGGGCAATGGTTGATTTTCATATGGAAATCTTTAAATGCGTTTATCTCGTAAACTAAGCGTCTAATCGAGAAAAGGAGCTTAATTTGTGATCACTATGAATTATCTAAGAAATCACTTGCAATAGGTTGGGATATCACTATGAAATGGGTGGCTAATGGTTGATTTTCATATGGGAATCTTTAAATGCGTTTATCTCGTAAACTAAGCGTCTAATCGAGAAAAGGAGCTTAATTTGTGATCACTATGAATTATCTAAGAAATCACTTGCAATAGGTTGGGATATCACTATGAAATGGGTGGCTAATGGTTGATTTTCATATGGGAATCTTTAAATGCGTTTATCTCGTAAACTAAGCGTCTAATCGAGAAAAGGAGCTTAATTTGTGATCACTATGAATTATCTAAGAAATCACTTGCAATAGGTTGGAATATCACTATGAAATGGGTGGCTAATGGTTGATTTTCATATGGAAATCTTTAAATGCGTTTATCTCGTAAACTAAGCGTCTAATCGAGAAAAGGAGCTTAATTTGTGATCACTATGAATTATCTAAGAAATCACTTGCAATAGGTTGGGATATCACTATGAAATGGGTGGGCAATGGTTGATTTTCATATGGAAATCTTTAAATGCGTTTATCTCGTAAACTAAGCGTCTAATCGAGAAAAGGAGCTTAATTTGTGATCACTATGAATTATCTACGAAATCGCTTGCAATAGGTTGGGATATCACTATGAAATGGGTGGCTAATGGTGGATTTTCATATGGAAATCTTTAAATGCGTTTATCTCGTAAACTAAGCGTCTAATCAAGAAAAGGAGCTTAATTTGTGATCACTATAAATTATCTTAAGAAATCACTTGCAATAGGTTGGGATATCACTATGAAATGGGTGGGCAATGGTGGATTTTCATATGGAAATCTTTAAATGCGTTTATCTCGTAAACTAAGCGTCTAATCGAGAAAAGGAGCTTAATTTGTGATCACTATGAATTATCTAAGAAATCACTTGCAATAGGTTGGGATATCACTATGAAATGGGTGGGCAATGGTTGATTTTCATATGGAAATCTTTATATGCGTTTATCTCGTAAACTAAGCGTCTAATCGAGAAAAGGAGCTTAATTTGTGATCACTATGAATTATCTACGAAATCACTTGCAATAGGTTGGGATATCACTATGAAATGGGTGGGCAATGGTTGATTTTCATATGGAAATCTTTAAATGCGTTTATCTCGTAAACTAAGCGTCTAATCGAGAAAAGGAGCTTAATTTGTGATCACTATGAATTATCTACGAAATCACTTGCAATAGGTTGAGATATCACTATGAAATGGGTGGCTAATGGTGGATTTTCATATGGAAATCTTTAAATGCGTTTATCTCGTAAACTAAGCGTCTAATCGAGAAAAGGAGCTTAATTTGTGATCACTATGAATTATCTAAGAAATCACTTGCAATAGGTTGGGATATCACTATGAAATGGGTGGGCAATGGTTGATTTTCATATGGAAATCTTTAAATGCGTTTATCTCGTAAACTAAGCGTCTAATCGAGAAAAGGAGCTTAATTTGTGATCACTATGAATTATCTAAGAAATCACTTGCAATAGGTTGGGATATCACTATGAAATGGGTGGGCAATGGTTGATTTTCATATGGAAATCTTTAAATGCGTTTATCTCGTAAACTAAGCGTCTAATCGAGAAAAGGAGCTTAATTTGTGATCACTATGAATTATCTAAGAAATCACTTGCAATAGGTTGGGATATCACTATGAAATGGGTGGCTAATGGTTGATTTTCATATGGGAATCTTTAAATGCGTTTATCTCGTAAACTAAGCGTCTAATCGAGAAAAGGAGCTTAATTTGTGATCACTATGAATTATCTAAGAAATCACTTGCAATAGGTTGGGATATCACTATGAAATGGGTGGCTAATGGTTGATTTTCATATGGGAATCTTTAAATGCGTTTATCTCGTAAACTAAGCGTCTAATCGAGAAAAGGAGCTTAATTTGTGATCACTATGAATTATCTAAGAAATCACTTGCAATAGGTTGGGATATCACTATGAAATGGGTGGGCAATGGTTGATTTTCATATGGGAATCTTTAAATGCGTTTATCTCGTAAACTAAGCGTCTAATCGAGAAAAGGAGCTTAATTTGTGATCACTATGAATTATCTAAGAAATCACTTGCAATAGGTTGGGATATCACTATGAAATGGGTGGCCAATGGTGGATTTCCATATGGAAATCTTTAAATGCGTTTATCTCGTAAACTAAGCGTCTAATCGAGAAAAGAAGCTTAATTTGTGATCACTATGAATTATCTAAGAAATCACTTGCAATAGGTTGGGATATCACTATGAAATGGGTGGGCAATGGTTGATTTTCATATGGAAATCTTTAAATGCGTTTATCTCGTAAACTAAGCGTCTAATCGAGAAAAGGAGCTTAATTTGTGATCACTATGAATTATGTACGAAATCACTTGCAATAGGTTGAGATATCACTATGAAATGGGTGGCCAATGGTGGATTTTCATATGGAAATCTTTAAATGCGTTTATCTCGTAAACTAAGCGTCTAATCGAGAAAAGGAGCTTAATTTGTGATCACTATGAATTATCTAAGAAATCACTTGCAATAGGTTGGGATATCACTATGAAATGGGTGGCTAATGGTGGATTTTCATATGGAAATCTTTAAATGCGTTTATCTCGTAAACTAAGCGTCTAATCGAGAAAAGGAGCTTAATTTGTGATCACTATGAATTATCTAAGAAATCACTTGCAATAGGTTGGGATATCACTATGAAATGGGTGGGCAATGGTTGATTTTCATATGGAAATCTTTAAATGCGTTTATCTCGTAAACTAAGCGTCTAATCGAGAAAAGGAGCTTAATTTGTGATCACTATGAATTATCTACGAAATCGCTTGCAATAGGTTGGGATATCACTATGAAATGGGTGGCTAATGGTGGATTTTCATATGGAAATCTTTAAATGCGTTTATCTCGTAAACTAAGCGTCTAATCAAGAAAAGGAGCTTAATTTGTGATCACTATAAAATACTTAAGAAATCACTTGCAATAGGTTGGGATATCACTATGAAATGGGTGGCCAATGGTGGATTTCCATATGGAAATCTTTAAATGCGTTTATCTCGTAAACTAAGCGTCTAATCGAGAAAAGGAGCTTAATTTGTGATCACTATGAATTATCTAAGAAATCACTTGCAATAGGTTGGGATATCACTATGAAATGGGTGGGCAATGGTTGATTTTCATATGGAAATCTTTAAATGCGTTTATCTCGTAAACTAAGCGTCTAATCGAGAAAAGGAGCTTAATTTGTGATCACTATGAATTATCTAAGAAATCACTTGCAATAGGTTGGGATATCACTATGAAATGGGTGGCTAATGGTTGATTTTCATATGGGAATCTTTAAATGCGTTTATCTCGTAAACTAAGCGTCTAATCGAGAAAAGGAGCTTAATTTGTGATCACTATGAATTATCTAAGAAATCACTTGCAATAGGTTGGGATATCACTATGAAATGGGTGGCCAATGGTGGATTTCATATGGAAATCTTTAAATGCGTTTATCTCGTAAACTAAGCGTCTAATCGAGAAAAGGAGCTTAATTTGTGATCACTATGAATTATCTAAGAAATCACTTGCAATAGGTTGGGATATCACTATGAAATGGGTGGGCAATGGTTGATTTTCATATGGAAATCTTTAAATGCGTTTATCTCGTAAACTAAGCGTCTAATCGAGAAAAGGAGCTTAATTTGTGATCACTATGAATTATCTAAGAAATCACTTGCAATAGGTTGGGATATCACTATGAAATGGGTGGCTAATGGTTGATTTTCATATGGAAATCTTTAAATGCGTTTATCTCGTAAACTAAGCGTCTAATCGAGAAAAGGAGCTTAATTTGTGATCACTATGAATTATCTAAGAAATCACTTGCAATAGGTTGGGATATCACTATGAAATGGGTGGGCAATGGTTGATTTTCATATGGAAATCTTTAAATGCGTTTATCTCGTAAACTAAGCGTCTAATCGAGAAAAGGAGCTTAATTTGTGATCACTATGAATTATCTTAAGAAATCACTTGCAATAGGTTGGAATATCACTATGAAATGGGTGGCTAATGGTTGATTTTCATATGGGAATCTTTAAATGCGTTTATCTCGTAAACTAAGCGTCTAATCGAGAAAAGGAGCTTAATTTGTGATCACTATGAATTATCTAAGAAATCACTTGCAATAGGTTGGGATATCACTATGAAATGGGTGGCTAATGGTTGATTTTCATATGGGAATCTTTAAATGCGTTTATCTCGTAAACTAAGCGTCTAATCGAGAAAAGGAGCTTAATTTGTGATCACTATGAATTATCTAAGAAATCACTTGCAATAGGTTGGGATATCACTATGAAATGGGTGGGCAATGGTTGATTTTCATATGGAAATCTTTAAATGCGTTTATCTCGTAAACTAAGCGTCTAATCGAGAAAAGGAGCTTAATTTGTGATCACTATGAATTATCTAAGAAATCACTTGCAATAGGTTGGGATATCACTATGAAATGGGTGGCTAATGGTTGATTTTCATATGGGAATCTTTAAATGCGTTTATCTCGTAAACTAAGCGTCTAATCGAGAAAAGGAGCTTAATTTGTGATCACTATGAATTATCTAAGAAATCACTTGCAATAGGTTGGGATATCACTATGAAATGGGTGGCCAATGGTGGATTTCCATATGGAAATCTTTAAATGCGTTTATCTCGTAAACTAAGCGTCTAATCGAGAAAAGGAGCTTAATTTGTGATCACTATGAATTATGTACGAAATCACTTGCAATAGGTTGAGATATCACTATGAAATGGGTGGCCAATGGTGGATTTTCATATGGAAATCTTTAAATGCGTTTATCTCGTAAACTAAGCGTCTAATCGAGAAAAGGAGCTTAATTTGTGATCACTATAAAATACTTAAGAAATCACTTGCAATAGGTTGGGATATCACTATGAAATGGGTGGCCAATGGTGGATTTCCATATGGAAATCTTCAAATGCGTTTATCTCGTAAACTAAGCGTCTAATCAAGAAAAGGAGCTTAATTTGTGATCACTATAAAATACTTAAGAAATCACTTGCAATAGGTTGGGATATCACTATGAAATGGGTGGCCAATGGTGGATTTTCATATGGAAATCTTTAAATGCGTTTATCTCGTAAACTAAGCGTCTAATCGAGAAAAGGAGCTTAATTTGTGATCACTATGAATTATCTAAGAAATCACTTGCAATAGGTTGGGATATCACTATGAAATGGGTGGCTAATGGTGGATTTTCATATGGAAATCTTTAAATGCGTTTATCTCGTAAACTAAGCGTCTAATCGAGAAAAGGAGCTTAATTTGTGATCACTATGAATTATCTAAGAAATCACTTGCAATAGGTTGGGATATCACTATGAAATGGGTGGGCAATGGTTGATTTTCATATGGAAATCTTTAAATGCGTTTATCTCGTAAACTAAGCGTCTAATCGAGAAAAGGAGCTTAATTTGTGATCACTATGAATTATCTACGAAATCGCTTGCAATAGGTTGGGATATCACTATGAAATGGGTGGCTAATGGTGGATTTTCATATGGAAATCTTTAAATGCGTTTATCTCGTAAACTAAGCGTCTAATCAAGAAAAGGAGCTTAATTTGTGATCACTATAAAATACTTAAGAAATCACTTGCAATAGGTTGGGATATCACTATGAAATGGGTGGCCAATGGTGGATTTCCATATGGAAATCTTTAAATGCGTTTATCTCGTAAACTAAGCGTCTAATCGAGAAAAGGAGCTTAATTTGTGATCACTATGAATTATCTAAGAAATCACTTGCAATAGGTTGGGATATCACTATGAAATGGGTGGCTAATGGTTGATTTTCATATGGGAATCTTTAAATGCGTTTATCTCGTAAACTAAGCGTCTAATCGAGAAAAGGAGCTTAATTTGTGATCACTATGAATTATCTACGAAATCGCTTGCAATAGGTTGGGATATCACTATGAAATGGGTGGCTAATGGTGGATTTTCATATGGAAATCTTTAAATGCGTTTATCTCGTAAACTAAGCGTCTAATCAAGAAAAGGAGCTTAATTTGTGATCACTATAAAATACTTAAGAAATCACTTGCAATAGGTTGGGATATCACTATGAAATGGGTGGCCAATGGTGGATTTCCATATGGAAATCTTTAAATGCGTTTATCTCGTAAACTAAGCGTCTAATCGAGAAAAGGAGCTTAATTTGTGATCACTATGAATTATCTAAGAAATCACTTGCAATAGGTTGGGATATCACTATGAAATGGGTGGGCAATGGTTGATTTTCATATGGAAATCTTTAAATGCGTTTATCTCGTAAACTAAGCGTCTAATCGAGAAAAGGAGCTTAATTTGTGATCACTTATCTACGAAATCACTTGCAATAGGTTGGGATATCACTATGAAATGGGTGGGCAATGGTTGATTTTCATATGGAAATCTTTAAATGCGTTTATCTCGTAAACTAAGCGTCTAATCGAGAAAAGGAGCTTAATTTGTGATCACTATAAAATACTTAAGAAATCACTTGCAATAGGTTGGGATATCACTATGAAATGGGTGGCTAATGGTTGATTTTCATATGGGAATCTTTAAATGCGTTTATCTCGTAAACTAAGCGTCTAATCGAGAAAAGGAGCTTAATTTGTGATCACTATGAATTATCTAAGAAATCACTTGCAATAGGTTGGGATATCACTATGAAATGGGTGGGCAATGGTGGATTTTCATATGGAAATCTTTAAATGCGTTTATCTCGTAAACTAAGCGTCTAATCGAGAAAAGGAGCTTAATTTGTGATCACTATAAAATACTTAAGAAATCACTTGCAATAGGTTGGGATATCACTATGAAATGGGTGGCCAATGGTGGATTTCCATATGGAAATCTTTAAATGCGTTTATCTCGTAAACTAAGCGTCTAATCAAGAAAAGGAGCTTAATTTGTGATCACTATAAAATACTTAAGAAATCACTTGCAATAGGTTGGGATATCACTATGAAATGGGTGGCCAATGGTGGATTTTCATATGGAAATCTTTAAATGCGTTTATCTCGTAAACTAAGCGTCTAATCGAGAAAAGCAGCTTAATTTGTGATCACTATGAATTATCTAAGAAATCACTTGCAATAGGTTGGGATATCACTATGAAATGGGTGGCTAATGGTGGATTTTCATATGGAAATCTTTAAATGCGTTTATCTCGTAAACTAAGCGTCTAATCGAGAAAAGGAGCTTA
The DNA here is from genome assembly GCA_964034835.1 of Muscina levida. Taxonomy (NCBI): domain Eukaryota; kingdom Metazoa; phylum Arthropoda; class Insecta; order Diptera; family Muscidae; genus Muscina; species Muscina levida. Next base: position 49,191,562 of record OZ035884.1, on the reverse strand, counting down.
ATTTGTGATCACTATGAATTATCTAAGAAATCACTTGCAATAGGTTGGGATATCACTATGAAATGGGTGGGCAATGGTTGATTTTCATATGGAAATCTTTAAATGCGTTTATCTCGTAAACTAAGCGTCTAATCGAGAAAAGGAGCTTAATTTGTGATCACTATGAATTATCTACGAAATCGCTTGCAATAGGTTGGGATATCACTATGAAATGGGTGGCTAATGGTGGATTTTCATATGGAAATCTTTAAATGCGTTTATCTCGTAAACTAAGCGTCTAATCAAGAAAAGGAGCTTAATTTGTGATCACTATAAAATACTTAAGAAATCACTTGCAATAGGTTGGGATATCACTATGAAATGGGTGGCCAATGGTGGATTTCCATATGGAAATCTTTAAATGCGTTTATCTCGTAAACTAAGCGTCTAATCGAGAAAAGGAGCTTAATTTGTGATCACTATGAATTATCTAAGAAATCACTTGCAATAGGTTGGGATATCACTATGAAATGGGTGGGCAATGGTTGATTTTCATATGGGAATCTTTAAATGCGTTTATCTCGTAAACTAAGCGTCTAATCGAGAAAAGGAGCTTAATTTGTGATCACTATGAATTATCTAAGAAATCACTTGCAATAGGTTGGGATATCACTATGAAATGGGTGGCTAATGGTTGATTTTCATATGGGAATCTTTAAATGCGTTTATCTCGTAAACTAAGCGTCTAATCGAGAAAAGGAGCTTAATTTGTGATCACTATGAATTATCTAAGAAATCACTTGCAATAGGTTGGGATATCACTATGAAATGGGTGGGCAATGGTTGATTTTCATATGGAAATCTTTAAATGCGTTTATCTCGTAAACTAAGCGTCTAATCGAGAAAAGGAGCTTAATTTGTGATCACTATGAATTATCTACGAAATCACTTGCAATAGGTTGAGATATGACTATGAAATGGGTGGCCAATGGTGGATTTTCATATGGAAATCTTTAAATGCGTTTATCTCGTAAACTAAGCGTCTAATCGAGAAAAGGAGCTTAATTTGTGATCACTATGAATTATCTAAGAAATCACTTGCAATAGGTTGGGATATCACTATGAAATGGGTGGGCAATGGTTGATTTTCATATGGAAATCTTTAAATGCGTTTATCTCGTAAACTAAGCGTCTAATCGAGAAAAGGAGCTTAATTTGTGATCACTATGAATTATCTAAGAAATCACTTGCAATAGGTTGGGATATCACTATGAAATGGGTGGCTAATGGTTGATTTTCATATGGGAATCTTTAAATGCGTTTATCTCGTAAACTAAGCGTCTAATCGAGAAAAGGAGCTTAATTTGTGATCACTATGAATTATCTAAGAAATCACTTGCAATAGGTTGGGATATCACTATGAAATGGGTGGGCAATGGTTGATTTTCATATGGAAATCTTTAAATGCGTTTATCTCGTAAACTAAGCGTCTAATCGAGAAAAGGAGCTTAATTTGTGATCACTATGAATTATCTAAGAAATCACTTGCAATAGGTTGGGATATCACTATGAAATGGGTGGCTAATGGTTGATTTTCATATGGGAATCTTTAAATGCGTTTATCTCGTAAACTAAGCGTCTAATCGAGAAAAGGAGCTTAATTTGTGATCACTATGAATTATCTAAGAAATCACTTGCAATAGGTTGGGATATCACTATGAAATGGGTGGCCAATGGTGGATTTCCATATGGAAATCTTTAAATGCGTTTATCTCGTAAACTAAGCGTCTAATCGAGAAAAGGAGCTTAATTTGTGATCACTATGAATTATCTAAGAAATCACTTGCAATAGGTTGGGATATCACTATGAAATGGGTGGCTAATGGTGGATTTTCATATGGAAATCTTTAAATGCGTTTATCTCGTAAACTAAGCGTCTAATCGAGAAAAGGAGCTTAATTTGTGATCACTATGAATTATCTAAGAAATCACTTGCAATAGGTTGGGATATCACTATGAAATGGGTGGCTAATGGTGGATTTTCATATGGAAATCTTTAAATGCGTTTATCTCGTAAACTAAGCGTCTAATCAAGAAAAGGAGCTTAATTTGTGATCACTATAAAATACTTAAGAAATCACTTGCAATAGGTTGGGATATCACTATGAAATGGGTGGCCAAAGGTGGATTTCCATATGGATATCTTTAAATGCGTTTATCTCGTAAACTAAGCGTCTAATCAAGAAAAGGAGCTTAATTTGTGATCACTATAAAATACTTAAGAAATCACTTGCAATAGGTTGGGATATCACTATGAAATGGGTGGCCAATGGTGGATTTTCATATGGAAATCTTTAAATGCGTTTATCTCGTAAACTAAGCGTCTAATCGAGAAAAAGAGCTTAATTTGTGATCACTATGAATTATCTAAGAAATCACTTGCAATAGGTTGGGGTATCACTATGAAATGGGTGGCTAATGGTGGATTTTCATATGGAAATCTTTAAATGCGTTTATCTCGTAAACTAATCAAGAAAAGGAGCTTAATTTGTGATCACTATGAATTATCTAAGAAATCACTTGCAATAGGTTGGGATATCACTATGAAATGGGTGGCTAATGGTGGATTTTCATATGGAAATCTTTAAATGCGTTTATCTCGTAAACTAAGCGTCTAATCGAGAAAAGGAGCTTAATTTGTGATCACTATGAATTATCTAAGAAATCACTTGCAATAGGTTGGGATATCACTATGAAATGGGTGGCCAATGGTTGATTTTCATATGGGAATCTTTAAATGCGTTTATCTCGTAAACTAAGCGTCTAATCGAGAAAAGGAGCTTAATTTGTGATCACTATAAAATACCTAAGAAATCACTTGCAATAGGTTGGGATATCACTATGAAATGGGTGGCCAATGGTGGATTTTCATATGGAAATCTTTAAATGCGTTTATCTCGTAAACTAAGCGTCTAATCGAGAAAAGGAGCTTAATTTGTGATCACTATGAATTATCTAAGAAATCACTTGCAATAGGTTGGGATATCACTATGAAATGGGTGGCTAATGGTGGATTTTCATATGGAAATCTTTAAATGCGTTTATCTCGTAAACTAAGCGTCTAATCGAGAAAAGGAGCTTAATTTGTGATCACTATGAATTATCTAAGAAATCACTTGCAATAGGTTGGGATATCACTATGAAATGGGTGGCTAATGGTGGATTTTCATATGGAAATCTTTAAATGCGTTTATCTCGTAAACTAAGCGTCTAATCGAGAAAAGGAGCTCAATTTGTGATCACTATGAATTATCTAAGAAATCACTTGCAATAGGTTGAGATATCACTATGAAATGGGTGGCCAATGGTGGATTTTCATATGGAAATCTTTAAATGCGTTTATCTCGTAAACTAAGCGTCTAATCGAGAAAAGGAGCTTAATTTGTGATCACTATGAATTATCTAAGAAATCACTTGCAATTGGTTGGGATATCACTATGAAATGGGTGGCTAATGGTGGATTTTCATATGGAAATCTTTAAATGCGTTTATCTCGTAAACTAAGCGTCTAATCAAGAAAAGGAGCTTAATTTGTGATCACTATGAATTATCTAAGAAATCACTTGCAATAGGTTGGGATATCACTATGAAATGGGTGGCTAATGGTGGATTTTCATATGGAAATCTTTAAATGCGTTTATCCCGTAAACTAAGCGTCTAATCGAGAAAAGGAGCTTAATTTGTGATCACTATGAATTATCTAAGAAATCACTTGCAATAGGTTGGGATATCACTATGAAATGGGTGGGCAATGGTTGATTTTCATATGGAAATCTTTAAATGCGTTTATCTCGTAAACTAAGCGTCTAATCGAGAAAAGGAGCTTAATTTGTGATCACTATGAATTATCTACGAAATCACTTGCAATAGGTTGGGATATCACTATGAAATGGGTGGCTAATGGTGGATTTTCATATGGAAATCTTTAAATGCGTTTATCTCGTAAACTAAGCGTCTAATCAAGAAAAGGAGCTTAATTTGTGATCACTATAAAATACTTAAGAAATCACTTGCAATAGGTTGGGATATCACTATGAAATGGGTGGCCAATGGTTGATTTTCATATGGAAATCTTTAAATGCGTTTATCTCGTAAACTAAGCGTCTAATCAAGAAAAGGAGCTTAATTTGTGATCACTATGAATTATCTAAGAAATCACTTGCAATAGGTTGGGATATCACTATGAAATGGGTGGCTAATAAAATACTTAAGAAATCACTTGCAATAGGTTGGGATATCACTATGAAATGGGTGGCCAATGGTGGATTTTCATATGGAAATCTTTAAATGCGTTTATCTCGTAAACTAAGCGTCTTATCAAGAAAAGGAGCTTAATTTGTGATCACTATGAATTATCTAAGAAATTCATAGTGATCACAATAGGTTGGGATATCACTATGAAATGGGTGGCTAATGGTGGATTTTCATATGGAAATCTTTAAATGCGTTTATCTCGTAAACTAAGCGTCTAATCAAGAAAAGGAGCTTAATTTGTGATCATTATGAATTATCTAAGAAATCACTTGCAATAGGTTGGGATATCACTATGAAATGGGTGGCCAATGGTTGATTTTCATAAGGAAATCTTTAAATGCGTTTATCTCGTAAACTAAGCGTCTAATCAAGAAAAGGGGCTTAATTTGTGATCACTATAAAATACTTAAGAAATCACTTGCAATAGGTTGGGATATCACTATGAAATGGGTGGCTAATGGTGGATTTTCATATGGAAATCTTTAAATGCGTTTATCTCGTAAACTAAGCGTCTATTCAAGAAAAGGAGCTTAATTTGTGATCATTATGAATTATCTAAGAAATCACTTGCAATAGGTTGGGATATCACTATGAAATAGGTAGCTAATGGTTAATTTTCATATGGAAATCTTTAAATGCGTTTATCTCGTAAACTAAGCGTCTAATCAAGAAAAGGAGCTTAATTTGTGATCACTATAAAATACTTAAGAAATCACTTGCAATAGGTTGGGATATCACTATGAAATGGGTGGCTAATGGTGGATTTTCATATGGAAATCTTTAAATGCGTTTATCTCGTAAACTAAGCGTCTAATCGAGAAAAGGAGCTTAATTTGTGATCATTATGAATTATCTAAGAAATCACTTGCAATAGGTTGGGATATCACTATGAAATGGGTGGCCAATGGTTGATTTTCATAAGGAAATCTTTAAATGCGTTTATCTCGTAAACTAAGCGTCTAATCAAGAAAAGGGGCTTAATTTGTGATCACTATAAAATACTTAAGAAATCACTTGCAATAGGTTGGGATATCACTATGAAATGGGTGGCTAATAAAATACTTAAGAAATCACTTGCAATAGGTTGGGATATCACTATGAAATGGGTGGATGCCAATGGTGGATTTCCATATGGAAATCTTTAAATGCGTTTATCTCGTAAACTAAGCGTCTAATCGAGAAAAGGAGCTTAATTTGTGATCACTATGAATTATCTAAGAAATCACTTGCAATAGGTTGGGATATCACTATGAAATGGGTGGCTAATGGTGGATTTTCATATGGAAATCTTTAAATGCGTTTATCTCGTAAACTAAGCTTCTAATCGAGAAAAGGAGCTTAATTTGTGATCACTATGAATTATCTAAGAAATCACTTGCAATAGGTTGGGATATCACTATGAAATGGGTGGCTAATGGTGGATTTTCATATGGAAATCTTTAAATGCGTTTATCTCGTAAACTAAGCTTCTAATCGAGAAAAGGAGCTTAATTTGTGATCACTATGAATTATCTAAGAAATCACTTGCAATAGGTTGGGATATCACTATGAAATGGGTGGCTAATAAAATACTTAAGAAATCACTTGCAATAGGTTGGGATATCACTATGAAATAGGTGGATGCCAATGGTGGATTTCCATATGGAAATCTTTAAATGCGTTTATCTCGTAAACTAAGCGTCTAATCAAGAAAAGGAGCTTAATTTGTGATCACTATAAAATACTTAAGAAATCACTTGCAATAGGTTGGGATATCACTATGAAATGGGTGGCCAATGGTTGATTTTCATATGGAAATCTTTAAATGCGTTTATCTCGTAAACTAAGCGTCTAATCAAGAAAAGGAGCTTAATTTGTGATCACTATAAAATACTTAAGAAATCACTTGCAATAGGTTGGGATATCACTATGAAATGGGTGGCCAATGGTTGATTTTCATATGGAAATCTTTAAATGCGTTTATCTCGTAAACTAAGCGTCTAATCGAGAAAAGGAGCTTAATTTGTAATCACTATAAAATACTTAAGAAATCACTTGCAATAGGTTGGGATATCACTATGAAATGGGTGGCCAATGGTTGATTTTCATATGGAAATCTTTAAATGCGTTTATCTCGTAAACTAAGCGTCTAATCAAGAAAAGGAGCTTAATTTGTGATCACTATAAAATACTTAAGAAATCACTTGCAATAGGTTGGGATATCACTATGAAATGGGTGGCCAATGGTTGATTTTCATATGGAAATCTTTAAATGCGTTTATCTCGTAAACTAAGCGTCTAATCAAGAAAAGGAGCTTAATTTGTGATCACTATAAAATACTTCAGAAATCACTTGCAATAGGTTGGGATATCACTATGAAATGGGTGGCTAATGGTGGATTTTCATATGGAAATCTTTAAATGCGTTTATCTCGTAAACTAAGCGTCTAATCAAGAAAAGGAGCTTAATTTGTGATCACTATAAAATACTTAAGAAATCACTTGCAATAGGTTGGGATATCACTATGAAATGGGTGGCTAATAAAATACTTAAGAAATCACTTGCAATAGGTTGGGATATCACTATGAAATGGGTGGATGCCAATGGTGGATTTCCATATGGAAATCTTTAAATGCGTTTATCTCGTAAACTAAGCGTCTAATCGAGAAAAGGAGCTTAATTTGTGATCACTATGAATTATCTAAGAAATCACTTGCAATAGGTTGGGATATCACTATGAAATGGGTGGCTAATGGTGGATTTTCATATGGAAATCTTTAAATGCGTTTATCTCGTAAACTAAGCTTCTAATCGAGAAAAGGAGCTTAATTTGTAATCACTATAAAATACTTAAGAAATCACTTGCAATAGGTTGGGATATCACTATGAAATGGGTGGCCAATGGTTGATTTTCATATGGAAATCTTTAAATGCGTTTATCTCGTAAACTAAGCGTCTAATCAAGAAAAGGAGCTTAATTTGTGATCACTATAAAATACTTAAGAAATCACTTGCAATAGGTTGGGATATCACTATGAAATGGGTGGCTAATGGTGGATTTTCATATGGAAATCTTTAAATGCGTTTATCTCGTAAACTAAGCGTCTAATCAAGAAAAGGAGCTTAATTTGTGATCACTATAAAATACTTAAGAAATCACTTGCAATAGGTTGGGATATCACTATGAAATAGGTAGCTAATGGTTGATTTTCATAAGGAAATCTTTAAATGCGTTTATCTCGTAAACTAAGCGTCTAATCAAGAAAAGGGGCTTAATTTGTGATCACTATAAAATACTTAAGAAATCACTTGCAATAGGTTGGGATATCACTATGAAATGGGTGGCTAATAAAATACTTAAGAAATCACTTGCAATAGGTTGGGATATCACTATGAAATGGGTGGATGCCAATGGTGGATTTCCATATGGAAATCTTTAAATGCGTTTATCTCGTAAACTAAGCGTCTAATCGAGAAAAGGAGCTTAATTTGTGATCACTATGAATTATCTAAGAAATCACTTGCAATAGGTTGGGATATCACTATGAAATGGGTGGCTAATGGTGGATTTTCATATGGAAATCTTTAAATGCGTTTATCTCGTAAACTAAGCTTCTAATCGAGAAAAGGAGCTTAATTTGTGATCACTATGAATTATCTAAGAAATCACTTGCAATAGGTTGGGATATCACTATGAAATGGGGTGGCTAATGGTGGATTTTCATATGGAAATCTTTAAATGCGTTTATCTCGTAAACTAAGCTTCTAATCGAGAAAAGGAGCTTAATTTGTGATCACTATGAATTATCTAAGAAATCACTTGCAATAGGTTGGGATATCACTATGAAATGGGTGGCTAATAAAATACTTAAGAAATCACTTGCAATAGGTTGGGATATCACTATGAAATAGGTGGATGCCAATGGTGGATTTCCATATGGAAATCTTTAAATGCGTTTATCTCGTAAACTAAGCGTCTAATCAAGAAAAGGAGCTTAATTTGTGATCACTATAAAATACTTAAGAAATCACTTGCAATAGGTTGGGATATCACTATGAAATGGGTGGCCAATGGTTGATTTTCATATGGAAATCTTTAAATGCGTTTATCTCGTAAACTAAGCGTCTAATCAAGAAAAGGAGCTTAATTTGTGATCACTATAAAATACTTAAGAAATCACTTGCAATAGGTTGGGATATCACTATGAAATGGGTGGCTAATAAAATACTTAAGAAATCACTTGCAATAGGTTGGGATATCACTATGAAATGGGTGGATGCCAATGGTGGATTTCCATATGGAAATCTTTAAATGCGTTTATCTCGTAAACTAAGCGTCTAATCGAGAAAAGGAGCTTAATTTGTGATCACTATGAATTATCTAAGAAATCACTTGCAATAGGTTGGGATATCACTATGAAATGGGTGGCCAATGGTGGATTTTCATAAGGAAATCTTTAAATGCGTTTATCTCGTAAACTAAGCGTCTAATCGAGAAAAGGAGCGTAATTTGTGATCACTATAAAATACTTAAGAAATCACTTGCAATAGGTTGGGATATCACTATGAAATGGGTGGCTAATGGTGGATTTTCATATGGAAATCTTTAAATGCGTTTATCTCGTAAACTAAGCGTCTAATCAAGAAAAGGAGCTTAATTTGTGATCACTATAAAATACTTAAGAAATCACTTGCAATAGGTTGGGATATCACTATGAAATAGGTAGCTAATGGTTGATTTTCATAAGGAAATCTTTAAATGCGTTTATCTCGTAAACTAAGCGTCTAATCAAGAAAAGGGGCTTAATTTGTGATCACTATAAAATACTTAAGAAATCACTTGCAATAGGTTGGGATATCACTATGAAATGGGTGGCCAATGGTGGATTTTCATAAGGAAATCTTTAAATGCGTTTATCTCGTAAACTAAGCGTCTAATCGAGAAAAGGAGCGTAATTTGTGATCACTATAAAATACTTAAGAAATCACTTGCAATAGGTTGGGATATCACTATGAAATGGGTGGCTAATGGTGGATTTTCATATGGAAATCTTTAAATGCGTTTATCTCGTAAACTAAGCGTCTAATCAAGAAAAGGAGCTTAATTTGTGATCACTATAAAATACTTAAGAAATCACTTGCAATAGGTTGGGATATCACTATGAAATAGGTAGCTAATGGTTGATTTTCATAAGGAAATCTTTAAATGCGTTTATCTCGTAAACTAAGCGTCTAATCGAGAAAAGGAGCGTAATTTGTGATCACTATAAAATACTTAAGAAATCACTTGCAATAGGTTGGGATATCACTATGAAATGGGTGGCTAATGGTGGATTTTCATATGGAAATCTTTAAATGCGTTTATCTCGTAAACTAAGCGTCTAATCAAGAAAAGGAGCTTAATTTGTGATCACTATAAAATACTTAAGAAATCACTTGCAATAGGTTGGGATATCACTATGAAATAGGTAGCTAATGGTTGATTTTCATAAGGAAATCTTTAAATGCGTTTATCTCGTAAACTAAGCGTCTAATCAAGAAAAGGAGCTTAATTTGTGATCACTATGAATTATCTAAGAAATCACTTGCAATAGGTTGGGATATCACTATGAAATGGGTGGCTAATGGTGGATTTTCATATGGAAATCTTTAAATGCGTTTATCTCGTAAACTAAGCTTCTAATCGAGAAAAGGAGCTTAATTTGTGATCACTATGAATTATCTAAGAAATCACTTGCAATAGGTTGGGATATCACTATGAAATGGGTGGCCAATGGTGGATTTTCATAAGGAAATCTTTAAATGCGTTTATCTCGTAAACTAAGCGTCTAATCGAGAAAAGGAGCGTAATTTGTGATCACTATAAAATACTTAAGAAATCACTTGCAATAGGTTGGGATATCACTATGAAATAGGTAGCTAATGGTTAATTTTCATATGGAAATCTTTAAATGCGTTTATCTCGTAAACTAAGCGTCTAATCAAGAAAAGGAGCTTAATTTGTGATCACTATAAAATACTTAAGAAATCACTTGCAATAGGTTGGGATATCACTATGAAATGGGTGGCCAATGGTTGATTTTCATATGGAAATCTTTAAATGCGTTTATCTCGTAAACTAAGCGTCTAATCAAGAAAAGGAGCTTAATTTGTGATCACTATAAAATACTTAAGAAATCACTTGCAATAGGTTGGGATATCACTATGAAATGGGTGGCCAATGGTTGATTTTCATATGGAAATCTTTAAATGCGTTTATCTCGTAAACTAAGCGTCTAATCGAGAAAAGGAGCTTAATTTGTAATCACTATAAAATACTTAAGAAATCACTTGCAATAGGTTGGGATATCACTATGAAATGGGTGGCCAATGGTTGATTTTCATATGGAAATCTTTAAATGCGTTTATCTCGTAAACTAAGCGTCTAATCAAGAAAAGGAGCTTAATTTGTGATCACTATAAAATACTTAAGAAATCACTTGCAATAGGTTGGGATATCACTATGAAATGGGTGGCTAATGGTGGATTTTCATATGGAAATCTTTAAATGCGTTTATCTCGTAAACTAAGCGTCTAATCAAGAAAAGGAGCTTAATTTGTGATCACTATAAAATACTTAAGAAATCACTTGCAATAGGTTGGGATATCACTATGAAATAGGTAGCTAATGGTTGATTTTCATAAGGAAATCTTTAAATGCGTTTATCTCGTAAACTAAGCGTCTAATCAAGAAAAGGGGCTTAATTTGTGATCACTATAAAATACTTAAGAAATCACTTGCAATAGGTTGGGATATCACTATGAAATGGGTGGCTAATAAAATACTTAAGAAATCACTTGCAATAGGTTGGGATATCACTATGAAATGGGTGGATGCCAATGGTGGATTTCCATATGGAAATCTTTAAATGCGTTTATCTCGTAAACTAAGCGTCTAATCGAGAAAAGGAGCTTAATTTGTGATCACTATGAATTATCTAAGAAATCACTTGCAATAGGTTGGGATATCACTATGAAATGGGTGGCTAATGGTGGATTTTCATATGGAAATCTTTAAATGCGTTTATCTCGTAAACTAAGCTTCTAATCGAGAAAAGGAGCTTAATTTGTGATCACTATGAATTATCTAAGAAATCACTTGCAATAGGTTGGGATATCACTATGAAATGGGTGGCTAATAAAATACTTAAGAAATCACTTGCAATAGGTTGGGATATCACTATGAAATAGGTGGATGCCAATGGTGGATTTCCATATGGAAATCTTTAAATGCGTTTATCTCGTAAACTAAGCGTCTAATCAAGAAAAGGAGCTTAATTTGTGATCACTATAAAATACTTAAGAAATCACTTGCAATAGGTTGGGATATCACTATGAAATGGGTGGCTAATAAAATACTTAAGAAATCACTTGCAATAGGTTGGGATATCACTATGAAATGGGTGGATGCCAATGGTGGATTTCCATATGGAAATCTTTAAATGCGTTTATCTCGTAAACTAAGCGTCTAATCGAGAAAAGGAGCTTAATTTGTGATCACTATGAATTATCTAAGAAATCACTTGCAATAGGTTGGGATATCACTATGAAATGGGTGGCTAATGGTGGATTTTCATATGGAAATCTTTAAATGCGTTTATCTCGTAAACTAAGCTTCTAATCGAGAAAAGGAGCTTAATTTGTGATCACTATGAATTATCTAAGAAATCACTTGCAATAGGTTGGGATATCACTATGAAATGGGTGGCTAATAAAATACTTAAGAAATCACTTGCAATAGGTTGGGATATCACTATGAAATGGGTGGCCAATGGTTGATTTTCATATGGAAATCTTTAAATGCGTTTATCTCGTAAACTAAGCGTCTAATCAAGAAAAGGAGCTTAATTTGTGATCACTATAAAATACTTAAGAAATCACTTGCAATAGGTTGGGATATCACTATGAAATGGGTGGCTAATAAAATACTTAAGAAATCACTTGCAATAGGTTGGGATATCACTATGAAATGGGTGGATGCCAATGGTGGATTTCCATATGGAAATCTTTAAATGCGTTTATCTCGTAAACTAAGCGTCTAATCGAGAAAAGGAGCTTAATTTGTGATCACTATGAATTATCTAAGAAATCACTTGCAATAGGTTGGGATATCACTATGAAATGGGTGGCTAATGGTGGATTTTCATATGGAAATCTTTAAATGCGTTTATCTCGTAAACTAAGCTTCTAATCGAGAAAAGGAGCTTAATTTGTGATCACTATGAATTATCTAAGAAATCACTTGCAATAGGTTGGGATATCACTATGAAATGGGTGGCTAATAAAATACTTAAGAAATCACTTGCAATAGGTTGGGATATCACTATGAAATGGGTGGCCAATGGTTGATTTTCATATGGAAATCTTTAAATGCGTTTATCTCGTAAACTAAGCGTCTAATCAAGAAAAGGAGCTTAATTTGTGATCACTATAAAATACTTAAGAAATCACTTGCAATAGGTTGGGATATCACTATGAAATGGGTGGCTAATAAAATACTTAAGAAATCACTTGCAATAGGTTGGGATATCACTATGAAATGGGTGGATGCCAATGGTGGATTTCCATATGGAAATCTTTAAATGCGTTTATCTCGTAAACTAAGCGTCTAATCGAGAAAAGGAGCGTAATTTGTGATCACTATAAAATACTTAAGAAATCACTTGCAATAGGTTGGGATATCACTATGAAATGGGTGGCTAATGGTGGATTTTCATATGGAAATCTTTAAATGCGTTTATCTCGTAAACTAAGCGTCTAATCAAGAAAAGGAGCTTAATTTGTGATCACTATAAAATACTTAAGAAATCACTTGCAATAGGTTGGGATATCACTATGAAATGGGTGGCCAATGGTTGATTTTCATATGGAAATCTTTAAATGCGTTTATCTCGTAAACTAAGCGTCTAATCGAGAAAAGGAGCTTAATTTGTAATCACTATAAAATACTTAAGAAATCACTTGCAATAGGTTGGGATATCACTATGAAATGGGTGGCCAATGGTTGATTTTCATATGGAAATCTTTAAATGCGTTTATCTCGTAAACTAAGCGTCTAATCAAGAAAAGGAGCTTAATTTGTGATCACTATAAAATACTTAAGAAATCACTTGCAATAGGTTGGGATATCACTATGAAATGGGTGGCTAATGGTGGATTTTCATATGGAAATCTTTAAATGCGTTTATCTCGTAAACTAAGCGTTTAATCAAGAAAAGGAGCTTAATTTGTGATCACTATAAAATACTTAAGAAATCACTTGCAATAGGTTGGGATATCACTATGAAATGGGTGGCCAATGGTGGATTTTCATATGGAAATCTTTAAATGCGTTTATCTCGTAAACTAAGCGTCTAATCGAGAAAAGGAGCTTAATTTGTGATCACTATGAATTATCTAAGAAATCACTTGCAATAGGTTGGAATATCACTATGAAATGGGTGGCTAATGGTGGATTTTCATATGGAAATCTTTAAATGCGTTTATCTCGTAAACTAAGCGTCTAATCAAGAAAAGGAGCTTAATTTGCGATCACTATAAAATACTTAAGAAATCACTTGCAATAGGTTGGGATATCACTATGAAATGGGTGGCCAATGGTGGATTTTTATATGGAAATCTTTAAATGCGTTTATCTCGTAAACTAAGCGTCTAATCGAGAAAAGGAGCTTAATTTGTGATCACTATGAATTATCTAAGAAATCACTTGCAATAGGTTGGAATATCACTATGAAATGGGTGGCCAATGGTTGATTTTCATATGGAAATCTTTAAATGCGTTTATCTCGTAAACTAAGCGTCTAATCAAGAAAAGGAGCTTAATTTGCGATCACTATAAAATACTTAAGAAATCACTTGCAATAGGTTGGGATATCACTATGAAATAGGTAGCTAATGGTTAGTTTTCATATGGAAATCTTTAAATGCGTTTATCTCGTAAACTAAGCGTTTAATCGAGAAAAGGAGCTTAATTTGTGATCACTATGAATTATCTAAGAAATCACTTGCAATAGGTTGGAATATCACTATGAAATGGGTGGCTAATGGTGGATTTTCATATGGAAATCTTTAAATGCGTTTATCTCGTAAACTAAGCGTCTAATCAAGAAAAGGAGCTTAATTTGCGATCACTATAAAATACTTAAGAAATCACTTGCAATAGGTTGGGATATCACTATGAAATGGGTGGCCAATGGTGGATTTTCATATGGAAATCTTTAAATGCGTTTATCTCGTAAACTAAGCGTCTAATCGAGAAAAGGAGCTTAATTTGTGATCACTATGAATTATCTAAGAAATCACTTGCAATAGGTTGGAATATCACTATGAAATGGGTGGCTAATGGTGGATTTTCATATGGAAATCTTTAAATGCGTTTATCTCGTAAACTAAGCGTCTAATCGAGAAAAGGAGCTTAATTTGTGATCACTATGAATTATCTAAGAAATCACTTGCAATAGGTTGGGATATCACTATGAAATGGGTGGCCAATGGTTGATTTTCATAAGGAAATCTTTAAATGCGTTTATCTCGTAAACTAAGCGTCTAATCGAGAAAAGGAGCTTAATTTGTGATCACTATAAAATACTTAAGAAATCACTTGCAATAGGTTGGGATATCACTATGAAATGGGTGGCCAATGGTTGATTTTCATATGGAAATCTTTAAATGCGTTTATCTCGTAAACTAAGCGTCTAATCGAGAAAAGGAGCTTAATTTGTGATCACTATAAAATACTTAAGAAATCACTTGCAGTAGGTTGGGATATCACTATGAAATGGGTGGCCAATGGTGGATTTTCATATGGAAATCTTTAAATGCGTTTATCTCGTAAACTAAGCGTCTAATCGAGAAAAGGAGCTTAATTTGTGATCACTATGAATTATCTAAGAAATCACTTGCAATAGGTTGGGATATCACTATGAAATGGGTGGCTAATGGTGGATTTTCATATGGAAATCTTTAAATGCGTTTATCTCGTAAACTAAGCGTCTAATCAAGAAAAGGAGCTTAATTTGCGATCACTATAAAATACTTAAGAAATCACTTGCAATAGGTTGGGATATCATTATGAAATAGGTAGCTAATGGTTAATTTTCATATGGAAATCTTTAAATGCGTTTATCTCGTAAACTAAGCGTCTAATCAAGAAAAGGGGCTTAATTTGTGATCACTATAAAATACTTAAGAAATCACTTGCAATAGGTTAGGATATCACTATGAAATGGGTGGCTAATGGTGGATTTTCATATGAAAATCTTTAAATGCGTTTATCTCGTAAACTAAGCGTCTAATCAAGAAAAGGAGCTTAATTTGTGATCACTATAAAATACTTAAGAAATCACTTGCAATAGGTTGGGATATCACTATGAAATGGGTGGCCAATGGTGGATTTCCATATGGAAATCTTTAAATGCGTTTATCTCGTAAACTAAGCGTCTAATCGAGAAAAGGAGCTTAATTTGTGATCACTATGAATTATCTAAGAAATCACTTGCAATAGGTTGGGATATCACTATGAAATGGGTGACTAATGGTGGATTTTCATATGGAAATCTTTAAATGCGTTTATCTCGTAAACTAAGCGTCTAATCAAGAAAAGGAGCTTAATTTGTGATCACTATAAAATACTTAAGAAATCACTTGCAATAGGTTGGGATATCACTATGAAATGGGTGGCCAAAGGTTGATTTTCATATGGAAATCTTTAAATGCGTTTATCTCGTAAACTAAGCGTCTAATCAAGAAAAGGAGCTTAATTTGTGATCACTATGAATTATCTAAGAAATCACTTGCAATAGGTTGGGATATCACTATGAAATGGGTGGCCAATGGTTGATTTTCATATGGAAATCTTTAAATGCGTTTATCTCGTAAACTAAGCGTCTAAATCACTTGCAATAGGTTGGGATATCACTATGAAATAGGTAGCTAATGGTTAATTTTCATATGGAAATCTTTAAATGCGTTTATCTCGTAAACTAAGCTTCTAATCAACAAAAGGAGCTTAATTTGTGATCACTACGAATTATCTAAGAAATCACTTGCAATAGGTTGAGATATCACTATGAAATGGGTGGCCAATGGTGGATTTTCATATGGAAATCTTTAAATGCGTTTATCTCGTAAACTAAGCGTCTAATCAAGAAAAGGAGCTTAATTTGTGATCACTATGAATTATCTAAGAAATCACTTGCAATAGGTTGGGATATCACTATGAAATAGGTAGCTAATGGTTAATTTTCATATGGAAATCTTTAAATGCGTTTATCTCGTAAACTAAGCGTCTAATCAAGAAAAGGGGCTTAATTTGTGATCACTATAAAATACTTAAGAAATCACTTGCAATAGGTTGGGATATCACTATGAAATGGGTGGCTAATAAAATACTTAAGAAATCACTTGCAATAGGTTGGGATATCACTATGAAATGGGTGGCCAATGGTGGATTTTCATATGGAAATCTTTAAATGCGTTTATCTCGTAAACTAAGCGTCTTATCAAGAAAAGGAGCTTAATTTGTGATCACTATGAATTATCTAAGAAATCACTTGCAATAGGTTGGGATATCACTATGAAATGGGTGGCTAATGGTGGATTTTCATATGGAAATCTTTAAATGCGTTTATCTCGTAAACTAAGCTTCTAATCGAGAAAAGGAGCTTAATTTGTGATCACTATGAATTATCTAAGAAATCACTTGCAATAGGTTGGGATATCACTATGAAATGGGTGGCTAATAAAATACTTAAGAAATCACTTGCAATAGGTTGGGATATCACTATGAAATGGGTGGCCAATGGTTGATTTTCATATGGAAATCTTTAAATGCGTTTATCTCGTAAACTAAGCGTCTAATCAAGAAAAGGAGCTTAATTTGTGATCACTATAAAATACTTAAGAAATCACTTGCAATAGGTTGGGATATCACTATGAAATGGGTGGCTAATAAAATACTTAAGAAATCACTTGCAATAGGTTGGGATATCACTATGAAATGGGTGGATGCCAATGGTGGATTTCCATATGGAAATCTTTAAATGCGTTTATCTCGTAAACTAAGCGTCTAATCGAGAAAAGGAGCTTAATTTGTGATCACTATGAATTATCTAAGAAATCACTTGCAATAGGTTGGGATATCACTATGAAATGGGTGGCCAATGGTGGATTTTCATAAGGAAATCTTTAAATGCGTTTATCTCGTAAACTAAGCGTCTAATCGAGAAAAGGAGCGTAATTTGTGATCACTATAAAATACTTAAGAAATCACTTGCAATAGGTTGGGATATCACTATGAAATGGGTGGCTAATGGTGGATTTTCATATGGAAATCTTTAAATGCGTTTATCTCGTAAACTAAGCGTCTAATCAAGAAAAGGAGCTTAATTTGTGATCACTATAAAATACTTAAGAAATCACTTGCAATAGGTTGGGATATCACTATGAAATGGGTGGCCAATGGTTGATTTTCATATGGAAATCTTTAAATGCGTTTATCTCGTAAACTAAGCGTCTAATCGAGAAAAGGAGCTTAATTTGTAATCACTATAAAATACTTAAGAAATCACTTGCAATAGGTTGGGATATCACTATGAAATGGGTGGCCAATGGTTGATTTTCATATGGAAATCTTTAAATGCGTTTATCTCGTAAACTAAGCGTCTAATCAAGAAAAGGAGCTTAATTTGTGATCACTATAAAATACTTAAGAAATCACTTGCAATAGGTTGGGATATCACTATGAAATGGGTGGCTAATGGTGGATTTTCATATGGAAATCTTTAAATGCGTTTATCTCGAAAACTAAGCGTTTAATCAAGAAAAGGAGCTTAATTTGTGATCACTATAAAATACTTAAGAAATCACTTGCAATAGGTTGGGATATCACTATGAAATAGGTAGCTAATGGTTAATTTTCATATGGAAATCTTTAAATGCGTTTATCTCGTAAACTAAGCGTCTAATCAAGAAAAGGGGCTTAATTTGTGATCACTATAAAATACTTAAGAAATCACTTGCAATAGGTTGGGATATCACTATGAAATGGGTGGCTAATAAAATACTTAAGAAATCACTTGCAATAGGTTGGGATATCACTATGAAATGGGTGGATGCCAATGGTGGATTTCCATATGGAAATCTTTAAATGCGTTTATCTCGTAAACTAAGCGTCTAATCGAGAAAAGGAGCTTAATTTGTGATCACTATGAATTATCTAAGAAATCACTTGCAATAGGTTGGGATATCACTATGAAATGGGTGGCTAATGGTGGATTTTCATATGGAAATCTTTAAATGCGTTTATCTCGTAAACTAAGCTTCTAATCGAGAAAAGGAGCTTAATTTGTGATCACTATGAATTATCTAAGAAATCACTTGCAATAGGTTGGGATATCACTATGAAATGGGTGGCCAATGGTTGATTTTCATATGGAAATCTTTAAATGCGTTTATCTCGTAAACTAAGCGTCTAATCGAGAAAAGGAGCTTAATTTGTGATCACTATAAAATACTTAAGAAATCACTTGCAATAGGTTGGGATATCACTATAAAATGGGTGGCCAATGGTTGATTTTCATATGGAAATCTTTAAATGCGTTTATCTCGTAAACTAAGCGTCTAATCAAGAAAAGGAGCTTAATTTGTGATCACTATAAAATACTTAAGAAATCACTTGCAATAGGTTGGGATATCACTATGAAATGGGTGGCCAATGGTGGATTTCCATATGTAAATCTTTAAATGCGTTTATCTCGTAAACTAAGTGTCTAATCGAGAAAAGGAGCTTAATTTGTGATCACTATGAATTATCTAAGAAATCACTTGCAATAGGTTGGAATATCACTATGAAATGGGTGGCTAATGGTGGATTTTCATATGGAAATCTTTAAATGCGTTTATCTCGTAAACTAAGCGTCTAATCGAGAAAAGGAGCTTAATTTGTGATCACTATGAATTATCTAAGAAATCACTTGCAATAGGTTGGGATATCACTATGAAATGGGTGGCCAATGGTTGATTTTCATATGGAAATCTTTAAATGCGTTTATCTCGTAAACTAAGCGTCTAATCAAGAAAAGGAGCTTAATTTGTGATCACTATGAATTATCTAAGAAATCACTTGCAATAGGTTGGGATATCACTATGAAATGGGTGGCCAAGGGTTGATTTTCATATGGAAATCTTTAAATGCGTTTATCTCGTAAACTAAGCGTCTAATCAAGAAAAGGAGCTTAATTTGTGATCACTATGAATTATCTAAGAAATCACTTGCAATAGGTTGGGATATCACTATGAAATAGGTAGCTAATGGTTAATTTTCATATGGAAATCTTTAAATGCGTTTATCTCGTAAACTAAGCTTCTAATCAACAAAAGGAGCTTAATTTGTGATCACTACGAATTATCTAAGAAATCACTTGCAATAGGTTGAGATATCACTATGAAATGGGTGGCCAATGGTGGATTTTCATATGGAAATCTTTAAATGCGTTTATCTCGTAAACTAAGCGTCTAATCAAGAAAAGGAGCTTAATTTGTGATCACTATGAATTATCTAAGAAATCACTTGCAATAGGTTGGGATATCACTATGAAATAGGTAGCTAATGGTTAATTTTCATATGGAAATCTTTAAATGCGTTTATCTCGTAAACTAAGCGTCTAATCAAGAAAAGGGGCTTAATTTGTGATCACTATAAAATACTTAAGAAATCACTTGCAATAGGTTGGGATATCACTATGAAATGGGTGGCTAATAAAATACTTAAGAAATCACTTGCAATAGGTTGGGATATCACTATGAAATGGGTGGCCAATGGTGGATTTTCATATGGAAATCTTTAAATGCGTTTATCTCGTAAACTAAGCGTCTTATCAAGAAAAGGAGCTTAATTTGTGATCACTATGAATTATCTAAGAAATCACTTGCAATAGGTTGGGATATCACTATGAAATGGGTGGCTAATGGTGGATTTTCATATGGAAATCTTTAAATGCGTTTATCTCGTAAACTAAGCGTCTAATCAAGAAAAGGAGCTTAATTTGTGATCACTATAAAATACTTAAGAAATCACTTGCAATAGGTTGGGATATCACTATGAAATGGGTGGCCAAAGGTTGGTTTTCATATGGAAATCTTTAAATGCGTTTATCTCGTAAACTAAGCGTCTAATCAAGAAAAGGAGCTTAATTTGTGATCACTATAAAATACTTAAGAAATCACTTGCAATAGGTTGGGATATCACTATGAAATGGGTGGATGCCAATGGTGGATTTCCATATGGAAATCTTTAAATGCGTTTATCTCGTAAACTAAGCGTCTAATCGAGAAAAGGAGCTTAATTTGTGATCACTATGAATTATCTAAGAAATCACTTGCAATAGGTTGGGATATCACTATGAAATGGGTGGCTAATGGTGGATTTTCATATGGAAATCTTTAAATGCGTTTATCTCGTAAACTAAGCGTCTAATCGAGAAAAGGAGCTTAATTTGTGATCATTATGAATTATCTAAGAAATCACTTGCAATAGGTTGGGATATCACTATGAAATGGGTGGCCAATGGTTGATTTTCATATGGAAATCTTTAAATGCGTTTATCTCGTAAACTAAGCGTCTAATCGAGAAAAGGAGCTTAATTTGTGATCACTATAAAATACTTAAGAAATCACTTGCAATAGGTTGGGATATCACTATGAAATGGGTGGCCAATGGTTGATTTTCATATGGAAATCTTTAAATGCGTTTATCTCGTAAACTAAGCGTCTAATCAAGAAAAGGAGCTTAATTTGTGATCACTATAAAATACTTAAGAAATCACTTGCAATAGGTTGGGATATCACTATGAAATGGGTGGCCAATGGTGGATTTTCATAAGGAAATCTTTAAATGCGTTTATCTCGTAAACTAAGCGTCTAATCGAGAAAAGGAGCGTAATTTGTGATCACTATAAAATACTTAAGAAATCACTTGCAATAGGTTGGGATATCACTATGAAATGGGTGGCTAATGGTGGATTTTCATATGGAAATCTTTAAATGCGTTTATCTCGTAAACTAAGCGTCTAATCAAGAAAAGGAGCTTAATTTGTGATCACTATAAAATACTTAAGAAATCACTTGCAATAGGTTGGGATATCACTATGAAATGGGTGGCCAATGGTTGATTTTCATATGGAAATCTTGAAATGCGTTTATCTCGTAAACTAAGCGTCTAATCGAGAAAAGGAGCTTAATTTGTAATCACTATAAAATACTTAAGAAATCACTTGCAATAGGTTGGGATATCACTATGAAATGGGTGGCCAATGGTTGATTTTCATATGGAAATCTTTAAATGCGTTTATCTCGTAAACTAAGCGTCTAATCAAGAAAAGGAGCTTAATTTGTGATCACTATAAAATACTTAAGAAATCACTTGCAATAGGTTGGGATATCACTATGAAATGGGTGGCTAATGGTGGATTTTCATATGGAAATCTTTAAATGCGTTTATCTCGTAAACTAAGCGTCTAATCGAGAAAAGGAGCTTAATTTGTGATCATTATGAATTATCTAAGAAATCACTTGAGAAATCACTTGCAATAGGTTGGGATATCACTATGAAATGGGTGGCCAATGGTGGATTTTCATATGGAAATCTTTAAATGCGTTTATCTCGTAAACTAAGCGTCTAATCAAGAAAAGGAGCTTAATTTGTGATCACTATGAATTATCTAAGAAATCACTTGCAATAGGTTGGGATATCACTATGAAATAGGTAGCTAATGGTTAATTTTTATATGGAAATCTTTAAATGCGTTTATCTCGTAAACTAAGCGTCTAATCAAGAAAAGGGGCTTAATTTGTGATCACTATAAAATACTTAAGAAATCACTTGCAATAGGTTGGGATATCACTATGAAATGGGTGGCTAATAAAATACTTAAGAAATCACTTGCAATAGGTTGGGATATCACTATGAAATGGGTGGCTAATGGTGGATTTTCATATGGAAATCTTTAAATGCGTTTATCTCGTAAACTAAGCGTCTAATCGAGAAAAGGAGCTTAATTTGTGATCATTATGAATTATCTAAGAAATCACTTGCAATAGGTTGGGATATCACTATGAAATGGGTGGCCAATGGTTGATTTTCATATGGAAATCTTTAAATGCGTTTATCTCGTAAACTAAGCGTCTAATCGAGAAAAGGAGCTTAATTTGTGATCACTATAAAATACTTAAGAAATCACTTGCAATAGGTTGGGATATCACTATGAAATGGGTGGCCAATGGTTGATTTTCATATGGAAATCTTTAAATGCGTTTATCTCGTAAACTAAGCGTCTAATCAAGAAAAGGAGCTTAATTTGTGATCACTATAAAATACTTAAGAAATCACTTGCAATAGGTTGGGATATCACTATGAAATGGGTGGCCAATGGTGGATTTTCATAAGGAAATCTTTAAATGCGTTTATCTCGTAAACTAAGCGTCTAATCGAGAAAAGGAGCGTAATTTGTGATCACTATAAAATACTTAAGAAATCACTTGCAATAGGTTGGGATATCACTATGAAATGGGTGGCTAATGGTGGATTTTCATATGGAAATCTTTAAATGCGTTTATCTCGTAAACTAAGCGTCTAATCAAGAAAAGGAGCTTAATTTGTGATCACTATAAAATACTTAAGAAATCACTTGCAATAGGTTGGGATATCACTATGAAATGGGTGGCCAATGGTTGATTTTCATATGGAAATCTTGAAATGCGTTTATCTCGTAAACTAAGCGTCTAATCGAGAAAAGGAGCTTAATTTGTAATCACTATAAAATACTTAAGAAATCACTTGCAATAGGTTGGGATATCACTATGAAATGGGTGGCCAATGGTTGATTTTCATATGGAAATCTTTAAATGCGTTTATCTCGTAAACTAAGCGTCTAATCGAGAAAAGGAGCGTAATTTGTGATCACTATAAAATACTTAAGAAATCACTTGCAATAGGTTGGGATATCACTATGAAATGGGTGGCTAATGGTGGATTTTCATATGGAAATCTAAACTAAGCGTCTAATCGAGAAAAGGAGCGTAATTTGTGATCACTATAAAATACTTAAGAAATCACTTGCAATAGGTTGGGATATCACTATGAAATGGGTGGCTAATGGTGGATTTTCATATGGAAATCTTTATATGCGTTTATCTCGTAAACTAAGCGTCTAATCAAGAAAAGGAGCTTAATTTGTGATCACTATAAAATACTTAAGAAATCACTTGCAATAGGTTGGGATATCACTATGAAATGGGTGGCCAATGGTTGATTTTCATATGGAAATCTTTAAATGCGTTTATCTCGTAAACTAAGCGTCTAATCGAGAAAAGGAGCTTAATTTGTGATCACTATAAAATACTTAAGAAATCACTTGCAATAGGTTGGGATATCACTATGAAATGGGTGGCTAATGGTGGATTTTCATATGGAAATCTTTAAATGCGTTTATCTCGTAAACTAAGCGTCTAATCGAGAAAAGGAGCTTAATTTGTGATCACTATAAAATACTTAAGAAATCACTTGCAATAGGTTGGGATATCACTATGAAATGGGTGGCCAATGGTGGATTTTCATATGGAAATCTTTAAATGCGTTTATCTCGTAAACTAAGCGTCTAATCAAGAAAAGGAGCTTAATTTGTGATCACTATAAAATACTTAAGAAATCACTTGCAATAGGTTGGGATATCACTATGAAATGGGTGGCCAATGGTTGATTTTCATATGGAAATCTTTAAATGCGTTTATCTCGTAAACTAAGCGTCTAATCGAGAAAAGGAGCGTAATTTGTGATCACTATAAAATACTTAAGAAATCACTTGCAATAGGTTGGGATATCACTATGAAATGGGTGGCCAATGGTGGATTTCCATATGGAAATCTTTAAATGCGTTTATCTCGTAAACTAAGCGTCTAATCGAGAAAAGGAGCTTAATTTGTGATCACTATGAATTATCTAAGAAATCACTTGCAATAGGTTGGGATATCACTATGAAATGGGTGGCTAATGGTGGATTTTCATATGGAAATCTTTAAATGCGTTTATCTCGTAAACTAAGCGTCTAATCGAGAAAAGGAGCTTAATTTGTGATCACTATGAATTATCTAAGAAATCACTTGCAATAGGTTGGGATATCACTATCAAATGGGTGGCCAATGGTGGATTTCCATATGGAAATCTTTAAATGCGTTTATCTCGTAAACTAAGCGTCTAATCGAGAAAAGGAGCTTAATTTGTGATCACTATGAATTATCTAAAAATTATCTTGCAATAGGTTGGGATATCACTATGAAATGGGTGGCCAATGGTTGATTTTCATATGGAAATCTTTAAATGCGTTTATCTCGTAAACTAAGCGTCTAATCGAGAAAAGGAGCGTAATTTGTGATCACTATAAAATACTTAAGAAATCACTTGCAATAGGTTGGGATATCACTATGAAATGGGTGGCTAATGGTGGATTTTCATATGGAAATCTTTAAATGCGTTTATCTCGTAAACTAAGCGTCTAATCAAGAAAAGGAGCTTAATTTGTGATCACTATAAAATACTTAAGAAATCACTTGCAATAGGTTGGGATATCACTATGAAATGGGTGGCCAATGGTTGATTTTCATATGGAAATCTTTAAATGCGTTTATCTCGTAAACTAAGCGTCTAATCGAGAAAAGGAGCTTAATTTGTGATCACTATAAAATACTTAAGAAATCACTTGCAATAGGTTGGGATATCACTATGAAATGGGTGGCCAATGGTTGATTTTCATATGGAAATCTTTAAATGCGTTTATCTCGTAAACTAAGCGTCTAATCAAGAAAAGGAGCTTAATTTGTGATCACTATAAAATACTTAAGAAATCACTTGCAATAGGTTGGGATATCACTATGAAATGGGTGGCTAATGGTGGATTTTCATATGGAAATCTTTAAATGCGTTTATCTCGTAAACTAAGCGTCTAATCGAGAAAAGGAGCTTAATTTGTGATCATTATGAATTATCTAAGAAATCACTTGCAATAGGTTGGGATATCACTATGAAATGGGTGGCCAATGGTTGATTTTCATATGGAAATCTTTAAATGCGTTTATCTCGTAAACTAAGCGTCTAATCGAGAAAAGGAGCGTAATTTGTGATCACTATAAAATACTTAAGAAATCACTTGCAATAGGTTGGGATATCACTATGAAATGGGTGGCCAATGGTTGATTTTCATATGGAAATCTTTAAATGCGTTTATCTCGTAAACTAAGCGTCTAATCGAGAAAAGGAGCTTAATTTGTGATCACTATGAATTATCTAAGAAATCACTTGCAATAGGTAAGGATATCACTATGAAATGGGTGGCCAATGGTTGATTTTCATAAGGAAATCTTTAAATGCGTTTATGTCGTAAACTAAGCGTCTAATCGAGAAAAGGAGCGTAATTTGTGATCACTATAAAATACTTAAGAAATCACTTGCAATAGGTTGGGATATCACTATGAAATGGGTGGCTAATGGTGGATTTTCATATGGAAATCTTTAAATGCGTTTATCTCGTAAACTAAGCGTCTAATCAAGAAAAGGAGCTTAATTTGTGATCACTATAAAATACTTAAGAAATCACTTGCAATATGTTGGGATATCACTATGAAATGGGTGGCCAATGGTTGATTTTCATATGGAAATCTTTAAATGCGTTTATCTCGTAAACTAAGCGTCTAATCAAGAAAAGGAGCTTAATTTGTGATCACTATAAAATACTTAAGAAATCACTTGCAATAGGTTGGGATATCACTATGAAATGGGTGGCTAATGGTGGATTTTCATATGGAAATCTTTAAATGCGTTTATCTCGTAAACTAAGCGTCTAATCAAGAAAAGGAGCTTAATTTGTGATCACTATAAAATACTTAAGAAATCACTTGCAATAGGTTGGGATATCACTATGAAATGGGTGGCCAAAGGTTGATTTTCATATGGAAATCTTTAAATGCGTTTATCTCGTAAACTAAGCGTCTAATCAAGAAAAGGAGCTTAATTTGTGATCACTATAAAATACTTAAGAAATCACTTGCAATAGGTTGGGATATCACTATGAAATGGGTGGCTAATGGTGGATTTTCATATGGAAATCTTTAAATGCGTTTATCTCGTAAACTAAGCGTCTAATCAAGAAAAGGAGCTTAATTTGTGATCACTATAAAATACTTAAGAAATCACTTGCAATAGGTTGGGATATCACTATGAAATGGGTGGCCAAAGGTTGATTTTCATATGGAAATCTTTAAATGCGTTTATCTCGTAAACTAAGCGTCTAATCGAGAAAAGGAGCGTAATTTGTGATCACTATAAAATACTTAAGAAATCACTTGCAATAGGTTGGGATATCACTATGAAATGGGTGGCCAATGGTTGATTTTCATATGGAAATCTTTAAATGCGTTTATCTCGTAAACTAAGCGTCTAATCGAGAAAAGGAGCGTAATTTGTGATCACTATGAATTATCTAAGAAATCACTTGCAATAGGTTGGGATATCACTATGAAATGGGTGGCCAATGGTTGATTTTCATATGGAAATCTTTAAATGCGTTTATCTCGTAAACTAAGCGTCTAATCGAGAAAAGGAGCGTAATTTGTGATCACTATAAAATACTTAAGAAATCACTTGCAATAGGTTGGGATATCACTATGAAATGGGTGGCTAATGGTGGATTTTCATATGGAAATCTAAACTAAGCGTCTAATCGAGAAAAGGAGCGTAATTTGTGATCACTATAAAATACTTAAGAAATCACTTGCAATAGGTTGGGATATCACTATGAAATGGGTGGCTAATGGTGGATTTTCATATGGAAATCTTTATATGCGTTTATCTCGTAAACTAAGCGTCTAATCAAGAAAAGGAGCTTAATTTGTGATCACTATAAAATACTTAAGAAATCACTTGCAATAGGTTGGGATATCACTATGAAATGGGTGGCCAATGGTTGATTTTCATATGGAAATCTTTAAATGCGTTTATCTCGTAAACTAAGCGTCTAATCGAGAAAAGGAGCTTAATTTGTGATCACTATAAAATACTTAAGAAATCACTTGCAATAGGTTGGGATATCACTATGAAATGGGTGGCTAATGGTGGATTTTCATATGGAAATCTTTAAATGCGTTTATCTCGTAAACTAAGCGTCTAATCGAGAAAAGGAGCTTAATTTGTGATCACTATAAAATACTTAAGAAATCACTTGCAATAGGTTGGGATATCACTATGAAATGGGTGGCCAATGGTGGATTTTCATATGGAAATCTTTAAATGCGTTTATCTCGTAAACTAAGCGTCTAATCAAGAAAAGGAGCTTAATTTGTGATCACTATAAAATACTTAAGAAATCACTTGCAATAGGTTGGGATATCACTATGAAATGGGTGGCCAATGGTTGATTTTCATATGGAAATCTTTAAATGCGTTTATCTCGTAAACTAAGCGTCTAATCGAGAAAAGGAGCGTAATTTGTGATCACTATAAAATACTTAAGAAATCACTTGCAATAGGTTGGGATATCACTATGAAATGGGTGGCCAATGGTGGATTTCCATATGGAAATCTTTAAATGCGTTTATCTCGTAAACTAAGCGTCTAATCGAGAAAAGGAGCTTAATTTGTGATCACTATGAATTATCTAAAAATTATCTTGCAATAGGTTGGGATATCACTATGAAATGGGTGGCCAATGGTTGATTTTCATATGGAAATCTTTAAATGCGTTTATCTCGTAAACTAAGCGTCTAATCGAGAAAAGGAGCGTAATTTGTGATCACTATAAAATACTTAAGAAATCACTTGCAATAGGTTGGGATATCACTATGAAATGGGTGGCTAATGGTGGATTTTCATATGGAAATCTTTAAATGCGTTTATCTCGTAAACTAAGCGTCTAATCAAGAAAAGGAGCTTAATTTGTGATCACTATAAAATACTTAAGAAATCACTTGCAATAGGTTGGGATATCACTATGAAATGGGTGGCCAATGGTTGATTTTCATATGGAAATCTTTAAATGCGTTTATCTCGTAAACTAAGCGTCTAATCGAGAAAAGGAGCTTAATTTGTGATCACTATAAAATACTTAAGAAATCACTTGCAATAGGTTGGGATATCACTATGAAATGGGTGGCCAATGGTTGATTTTCATATGGAAATCTTTAAATGCGTTTATCTCGTAAACTAAGCGTCTAATCAAGAAAAGGAGCTTAATTTGTGATCACTATAAAATACTTAAGAAATCACTTGCAATAGGTTGGGATATCACTATGAAATGGGTGGCTAATGGTGGATTTTCATATGGAAATCTTTAAATGCGTTTATCTCGTAAACTAAGCGTCTAATCGAGAAAAGGAGCTTAATTTGTGATCATTATGAATTATCTAAGAAATCACTTGCAATAGGTTGGGATATCACTATGAAATGGGTGGCCAATGGTTGATTTTCATATGGAAATCTTTAAATGCGTTTATCTCGTAAACTAAGCGTCTAATCGAGAAAAGGAGCGTAATTTGTGATCACTATAAAATACTTAAGAAATCACTTGCAATAGGTTGGGATATCACTATGAAATGGGTGGCCAATGGTTGATTTTCATATGGAAATCTTTAAATGCGTTTATCTCGTAAACTAAGCGTCTAATCGAGAAAAGGAGCTTAATTTGTGATCACTATGAATTATCTAAGAAATCACTTGCAATAGGTAAGGATATCACTATGAAATGGGTGGCCAATGGTTGATTTTCATAAGGAAATCTTTAAATGCGTTTATGTCGTAAACTAAGCGTCTAATCGAGAAAAGGAGCGTAATTTGTGATCACTATAAAATACTTAAGAAATCACTTGCAATAGGTTGGGATATCACTATGAAATGGGTGGCTAATGGTGGATTTTCATATGGAAATCTTTAAATGCGTTTATCTCGTAAACTAAGCGTCTAATCAAGAAAAGGAGCTTAATTTGTGATCACTATAAAATACTTAAGAAATCACTTGCAATAGGTTGGGATATCACTATGAAATGGGTGGCCAATGGTTGATTTTCATATGGAAATCTTTAAATGCGTTTATCTCGTAAACTAAGCGTCTAATCAAGAAAAGGAGCTTAATTTGTGATCACTATAAAATACTTAAGAAATCACTTGCAATAGGTTGGGATATCACTATGAAATGGGTGGCTAATGGTGGATTTTCATATGGAAATCTTTAAATGCGTTTATCTCGTAAACTAAGCGTCTAATCAAGAAAAGGAGCTTAATTTGTGATCACTATAAAATACTTAAGAAATCACTTGCAATAGGTTGGGATATCACTATGAAATGGGTGGCCAAAGGTTGATTTTCATATGGAAATCTTTAAATGCGTTTATCTCGTAAACTAAGCGTCTAATCAAGAAAAGGAGCTTAATTTGTGATCACTATGAATTATCTAAGAAATCACTTGCAATAGGTTGGGATATCACTATGAAATGGGTGGCTAATGGTGGATTTTCATATGGAAATCTTTAAATGCGTTTATCTCGTAAACTAAGCGTCTAATCAAGAAAAGGAGCTTAATTTGTGATCACTATAAAATACTTAAGAAATCACTTGCAATAGGTTGGGATATCACTATGAAATGGGTGGCCAAAGGTTGATTTTCATATGGAAATCTTTAAATGCGTTTATCTCGTAAACTAAGCGTCTAATCGAGAAAAGGAGCGTAATTTGTGATCACTATAAAATACTTAAGAAATCACTTGCAATAGGTTGGGATATCACTATGAAATGGGTGGCTAATGGTGGATTTTCATATGGAAATCTTTAAATGCGTTTATCTCGTAAACTAAGCGTCTAATCAAGAAAAGGAGCTTAATTTGTGATCACTATAAAATACTTAAGAAATCACTTGCAATAGGTTGGGATATCACTATGAAATGGGTGGCCAAAGGTTGATTTTCATATGGAAATCTTTAAATGCGTTTATCTCGTAAACTAAGCGTCTAATCAAGAAAAGGAGCTTAATTTGTGATCACTATGAATTATCTAAGAAATCACTTGCAATAGGTTGGGATATCACTATGAAATGGGTGGCCAATGGTTGATTTTCATATGGAAATCTTTAAATGCGTTTATCTCGTAAACTAAGCGTCTAATCAAGAAAAGGAGCTTAATTTGTGATCACTATGAATTATCTAAGAAATCACTTGCAATAGGTTGGGATATCACTATGAAATAGGTAGCTTATGGTTAATTTTCATATGGAAATCTTTAAATGCGTTTATCTCGTAAACTAAGCTTCTAATCAACAAAAGGAGCTTAATTTGTGATCACTACGAATTATCTAAGAAATCACTTGCAATAGGTTGAGATATCACTATGAAATGGGTGGCCAATGGTGGATTTTCATATGGAAATCTTTAAATGCGTTTATCTCGTAAACTAAGCGTCTAATCAAGAAAAGGAGCTTAATTTGTGATCACTATGAATTATCTAAGAAATCACTTGCAATAGGTTGGGATATCACTATGAAATAGGTAGCTAATGGTTAATTTTCATATGGAAATCTTTAAATGCGTTTATCTCGTAAACTAAGCGTCTAATCAAGAAAAGGGGCTTAATTTGTGATCACTATAAAATACTTAAGAAATCACTTGCAATAGGTTGGGATATCACTATGAAATGGGTGGCTAATAAAATACTTAAGAAATCACTTGCAATAGGTTGGGATATCACTATGAAATGGGTGGCCAATGGTGGATTTTCATATGGAAATCTTTAAATGCGTTTATCTCGTAAACTAAGCGTCTTATCAAGAAAAGGAGCTTAATTTGTGATCACTATGAATTATCTAAGAAATCACTTGCAATAGGTTGGGATATCACTATGAAATGGGTGGCTAATGGTGGATTTTCATATGGAAATCTTTAAATGCGTTTATCTCGTAAACTAAGCGTCTAATCAAGAAAAGGAGCTTAATTTGTGATCACTATAAAATACTTAAGAAATCACTTGCAATAGGTTGGGATATCACTATGAAATGGGTGGCCAAAGGTTGATTTTCATATGGAAATCTTTAAATGCGTTTATCTCGTAAACTAAGCGTCTAATCAAGAAAAGGAGCTTAATTTGTGATCACTATAAAATACTTAAGAAATCACTTGCAATAGGTTGGGATATTACTATGAAATGGGTGGCCAATGGTGGATTTCCATATGGAAATCTTTAAATGCGTTTATCTCGTAAACTAAGCGTCTAATCGAGAAAAGGAGCTTAATTTGTGATCACTATGAATTATCTAAGAAATCACTTGCAATAGGTTGGGATATCACTATGAAATGGGTGGCTAATGGTGGATTTTCATATGGAAATCTTTAAATGCGTTTATCTCGTAAACTAAGCGTCTAATCGAGAAAAGGAGCTTAATTTGTGATCATTATGAATTATCTAAGAAATCACATGCAATAGGTTGGGATATCACTATGAAATGGGTGGCCAATGGTTGATTTTCATATGGAAATCTTTAAATGCGTTTATCTCGTAAACTAAGCGTCTAATCGAGAAAAGGAGCTTAATTTGTGATCACTATAAAATACTTAAGAAATCACTTGCAATAGGTTGGGATATCACTATGAAATGGGTGGCCAATGGTTGATTTTCATATGGAAATCTTTAAATGCGTTTATCTCGTAAACTAAGCGTCTAATCAAGAAAAGGAGCTTAATTTGTGATCACTATAAAATACTTAAGAAATCACTTGCAATAGGTTGGGATATCACTATGAAATGGGTGGCCAATGGTGGATTTTCATAAGGAAATCTTTAAATGCGTTTATCTCGTAAACTAAGCGTATAATCGAGAAAAGGAGCGTAATTTGTGATCACTATAAAATACTTAAGAAATCACTTGCAATAGGTTGGGATATCACTATGAAATGGGTGGCTAATGGTGGATTTTCATATGGAAATCTTTAAATGCGTTTATCTCGTAAACTAAGCGTCTAATCAAGAAAAGGAGCTTAATTTGTGATCACTATAAAATACTTAAGAAATCACTTGCAATAGGTTGGGATATCACTATGAAATGGGTGGCCAATGGTTGATTTTCATATGGAAATCTTTAAATGCGTTTATCTCGTAAACTAAGCGTCTAATCGAGAAAAGGAGCTTAATTTGTAATCACTATAAAATACTTAAGAAATCACTTGCAATAGGTTGGGATATCACTATGAAATGGGTGGCCAATGGTTGATTTTCATATGGAAATCTTTAAATGCGTTTATCTCGTAAACTAAGCGTCTAATCAAGAAAAGGAGCTTAATTTGTGATCACTATAAAATACTTAAGAAATCACTTGCAATAGGTTGGGATATCACTATGAAATGGGTGGCTAATGGTGGATTTTCATATGGAAATCTTTAAATGCGTTTATCTCGTAAACTAAGCGTCTAATCGAGAAAAGGAGCTTAATTTGTGATCATTATGAATTATCTAAGAAATCACTTGCAATAGGTTGGGATATCACTATGAAATGGGTGGCCAATGGTTGATTTTCATATGGAAATCTTTAAATGCGTTTATCTCGTAAACTAAGCGTCAAATCGAGAAAAGGAGCGTAATTTGTGATCACTATAAAATACTTAAGAAATCACTTGCAATAGGTTGGGACATCACTATGAAATGGGTGGCCAATGGTGGATTTCCATATGGAAATCTTTAAATGCGTTTATCTCGTAAACTAAGCGTCTAATCGAGAAAAGGAGCTTAATTTGTGATCACTATGAATTATCTAAGAAATCACTTGCAATAGGTTGGGATATCACTATGAAATGGGTGGCCAATGGTTGATTTTCATATGGAAATCTTTAAATGCGTTTATCTCGTAAACTAAGCGTCTAATCGAGAAAAGGAGCGTAATTTGTGATCACTATGAATTATCTAAGAAATCACTTGCAATAGGTTGGGATATCACTATGAAATGGGTGGCCAATGGTTGATTTTCATATGGAAATCTTTAAATGCGTTTATCTCGTAAACTAAGCGTCTAATCGAGAAAAGGAGCGTAATTTGTGATCACTATAAAATACTTAAGAAATCACTTGCAATAGGTTGGGATATCACTATGAAATGGGTGGCTAATGGTGGATTTTCATATGGAAATCTAAACTAAGCGTCTAATCGAGAAAAGGAGCGTAATTTGTGATCACTATAAAATACTTAAGAAATCACTTGCAATAGGTTGGGATTAGGGTGATAAATTATTCGGGTTTTTGCGAAAACCGGTTTTCGAATTATTCGAAAAATGGCATTTAAAAAAAACCGGTTGCTTTTTTTGAAATTCACAAAAAACCGGATAATCCGGTTTTCAAAATTATGCCAAATAACAAATTAAAACACAAAAATTTTTTAAAAAATTTTTATTAAAAAATAACAGAAAACAAATCAATTATACCTTTAAAAAGTAAACTTTTTGTTTAATTATAATTACAATGCAAAACATTAGTGAGATCAGTTTGTTATTTTAACAAAGACAAACGAAACAAAACATTTAATTTGTAAATAATTGATTATATATAAATATATTAAATTTAATCTTTAGTTTTACCTTAAGTAACATTTAAGAAATAAGATACAATTTAAGTGCTTGGGTGTATACCTATTTTTTTCTTTGGTTTTATAAAACTTGACATTGAAAATGCTCTTCACTCAGTGTACTATTTGGACTTATAGTGTACAAGGCGTTTAATAATCTGACAAGGTTTTGAGTCCTTTTGCCGCTCTTATCCATATATAAAAAATCAAAAATCAATTTTACTTGAATATTTTAGAAATGCGTCACTAATTGGGAGTTTACTCGTACTTAAATACAAAATGAGAGTATTCAGGGTTTGAACACGTCGTTCTGATATACGTCTTTTGAAAATTGCATATAAATTTATTGATCATTGGTTTTGAATTGTTGAAAAGTGTTAAAGTAAAAATTTAAAAATACCTGCAGCATCAGCTAAAGTCGAAGAGTTTGCAGAAAGTTTTTGTATAGACATTTCCAAAGGTTTAAGGGTGTCACTAAGCACAGACAAAGTTGCGATATAATTTTTCCCTAAATGGTGTCAGTCCTAACTCCAATAAAGTATGATTCACCACATTTGTGCAATTTTAAAAATTGAGAAACCATATTGGCCATGGAATTCCAGTGGTGCTTAACATCATGGATAAGTTGAAGCTCCTTATTAATTGGTCTTTTACAAACATTTGTAATTTCTTTCGCTTTTCAGCCGACTTATTAAACAGTGAAGATTTATAAAACTAACAATTAGGTTGTTCTTCCGAGATACTGGAAAAAAACAAGTACGAAAACACATTTAACACAATTATGAATAAATTTAAATAAAAAATATCGAATGCCAAAAAAACCGAGATTCGACAAAAAATAACCCGGATTATCGATATTCGAAAAATAGGGATTTAAAAAAACCGACGGTTTTTATGAGTGAAAAAAAACCGAGTAGCCGGTTTTTGAAAACCGAACTGATACACCCTAGTTGGATATCACTATGAAATGGGTGGCTAATGGTGGATTTTCATATGGAAATCTTTAAATGCGTTTATCTCGTAAACTAAGCGTCTAATCGAGAAAAGGAGCTTAATTTGTGATCACTATAAAATACTTAAGAAATCACTTGCAATAGGTTGGGATATCACTATGAAATGGGTGGCCAATGGTGGATTTCCATATGGAAATCTTTAAATGCGTTTATCTCGTAAACTAAGCGTCTAATCAAGAAAAGGAGCTTAATTTGTGATCACTATAAAAATACTTAAGAAATCACTTGCAATAGGTTGGGATATCACTATGAAATGGGTGGCCAATGGTTGATTTTCATATGGAAATCTTTAAATGCGTTTATCTCGTAAACTAAGCGTCTAATCGAGAAAAGGAGCGTAATTTGTGATCACTATAAAATACTTAAGAAATCACTTGCAATAGGTTGGGATATCACTATGAAATGGGTGGCCAATGGTGGATTTCCATATGGAAATCTTTAAATGCGTTTATCTCGTAAACTAAGCGTCTAATCGAGAAAAGGAGCTTAATTTGTGATCACTATGAATTATCTAAGAAATCACTTGCAATAGGTTGGGATATCACTATGAAATGGGTGGCTAATGGTGGATTTTCATATGGAAATCTTTAAATGCGTTTATCTCGTAAACTAAGCGTCTAATCGAGAAAAGGAGCTTAATTTGTGATCACTATGAATTATCTAAGAAATCACTTGCAAAGGTTGGGATATCACTATCAAATGGGTGGCCAATGGTGGATTTCCATATGGAAATCTTTAAATGCGTTTATCTCGTAAACTAAGCGTCTAATCGAGAAAAGGAGCTTAATTTGTGATCACTATGAATTATCTAAGAAATTATCTTGCAATAGGTTGGGATATCACTATGAAATGGGTGGCCAATGGTTGATTTTCATATGGAAATCTTTAAATGCGTTTATCTCGTAAACTAAGCGTCTAATCGAGAAAAGGAGCGTAATTTGTGATCACTATAAAAATACTTAAGAAATCACTTGCAATAGGTTGGGATATCACTATGAAATGGGTGGCTAATGGTGGATTTTCATATGGAAATCTTTAAATGCGTTTATCTCGTAAACTAAGCGTCTAATCAAGAAAAGGAGCTTAATTTGTGATCACTATAAAATACTTAAGAAATCACTTGAAATAGGTTGGGATATCACTATGAAATGGGTGGCCAATGGTTGATTTTCATATGGAAATCTTTAAATGCGTTTATCTCGTAAACTAAGCGTCTAATCGAGAAAAGGAGCTTAATTTGTGATCACTATAAAATACTTAAGAAATCACTTGCAATAGGTTGGGATATCACTATAAAATGGGTGGCCAATGGTTGATTTTCATATGGAAATCTTTAAATGCGTTATCTCGTAAACTAAGCGTCTAATCAAGAAAAGGAGCTTAATTTGTGATCACTATAAAATACTTAAGAAATCACTTGCAATAGGTTGGGATATCACTATGAAATGGGTGGCTAATGGTGGATTTTCATATGGAAATCTTTAAATGCGTTTATCTCGTAAACTAAGCGTCTAATCGAGAAAAGGAGCTTAATTTGTGATCATTATGAATTATCTAAGAAATCACTTGCAATAGGTTGGGATATCACTATGAAATGGGTGGCCAATGGTTGATTTTCATATGGAAATCTTTAAATGCGTTTATCTCGTAAACTAAGCGTCTAATCGAGAAAAGGAGCGTAATTTGTGATCACTATAAAATACTTAAGAAATCACTTGCAATAGGTTGGGATATCACTATGAAATGGGTGGCCAATGGTTGATTTTCATATGGAAATCTTTAAATGCGTTTATCTCGTAAACTAAGCGTCTAATCGAGAAAAGGAGCTTAATTTGTGATCACTATGAATTATCTAAGAAATCACTTGCAATAGGTTAGGATATCACTATGAAATGGGTGGCCAATGGTTGATTTTTCATAAGGAAATCTTTAAATGCGTTTATCTCGTAAACTAAGCGTCTAATCGAGAAAAGGAGCGTAATTTGTGATCACTATAAAATACTTAAGAAATCACTTGCAATAGGTTGGGATATCACTATGAAATGGGTGGCTAATGGTGGATTTTCATATGGAAATCTTTAATGCGTTTATCTCGTAAACTAAGCGTCTAATCAAGAAAAGGAGCTTAATTTGTGATCACTATAAAATACTTAAGAAATCACTTGCAATAGGTTGGGATATCACTATGAAATGGGTGGCTAATGGTGGATTTTTCATATGGAAATCTTTAAATGCGTTTATCTCGTAAACTAAGCGTCTAATCGAGAAAAGGAGCTTAATTTGTGATCATTATGAATTATCTAAGAAATCACTTGCAATAGGTTGGGATATCACTATGAAATGGGTGGCCAATGGTTGATTTTCATATGGAAATCTTTAAATGCGTTTATCTCGTAAAACTAAGCGTCTAATCGAGAAAAGGAGCTTAATTTGTGATCACTATAAAATACTTAAGAAATCACTTGCAATAGGTTGGGATATCACTATGAAATGGGTGGCCAATGGTTGATTTTCATATGGAAATCTTTAAATGCGTTTATCTCGTAAACTAAGCGTCTAATCAAGAAAAGGAGCTTAATTTGTGATCACTATAAAATACTTAAGAAATCACTTGCAATAGGTTGGGATATCACTATGAAATGGGTGGCCAATGGTGGATTTTCATATGGAAATCTTTAAATGCGTTTATCTCGTAAACTAAGCGTCTAATCAAGAAAAGGAGCTTAATTTGTGATCACTATGAATTATCTAAGAAATCACTTGCAATAGGTTGGGATATCACTATGAAATGGGTGGCCAATGGTTGATTTTCATATGGAAATCTTTAAATGCGTTTATCTCGTAAACTAAGCGTCTAATCAAGAAAAGGAGCTTAATTTGTGATCACTATGAATTATCTAAGAAATCACTTGCAATAGGTTGGGATATCACTATGAAATGGGTGGCCAATGGTGGATTTCCATATGGAAATCTTTAAATGCGTTTATCTCGTAAACTAAGCGTCTAATCAAGAAAAGGGGCTTAATTTGTGATCACTATAAAATACTTAAGAAATCACTTGCAATAGGTTGGGATATCACTATGAAATGGGTGGCCAATGGTGGATTTTCATATGGAAATCTTTAAATGCGTTTATCTCGTTAACTAAGCGTCTAATCAAGAAAAGGAGCTTAATTTGTGATCACTATAAAATACTTAAGAAATCACTTGCAATAGGTTGGGATATCACTATGAAATGGGTGGCCAATGGTGGATTTCCATATGGAAATCTTTAAATGCGTTTATCTCGTAAACTAAGCGTCTAATCAAGAAAAGGAGCTTAATTTGTGATCACTATAAAATACTTAAGAAATCACTTGCAATAGGTTGGGATATCACTATGAAATGGGTGGCCAATGGTGGATTTCCATATGGAAATCTTTAAATGCGTTTATCTCGTAAACTAAGCGTCTAATCGAGAAAAGGAGCTTAATTTGTGATCACTATGAATTATCTAAGATATCACTTGCAATAGGTTGGGATATCACTATGAAATGGTGGCTAATGGTGGATTTTCATATGGAAATCTTTAAATGCGTTTATCTCGTAAACTAAGCGTCTAATCGAGAAAAGGAGCTTAATTTGTGATCACTATAAAATACTTAAGAAATCACTTGCAATAGGTTGGGATATCACTATGAAATGGGTGGCCAATGGTGGATTTTTATATGGAAATCTTGAAATGCGTTTATCTCGTAAACTAAGCGTCTAATCAAGAAAAGGAGCTTAATTTGTGATCACTATAAAATACTTAAGAAATCACTTGCAATAGGTTGGGATATCACTATGAAATGGGTGGCCAATGGTGGATTTCCATATGGAAATCTTTAAATGCGTTTATCTCGTAAACTAAGCGTCTAATCGAGAAAAGGAGCTTAATTTGTGATCACTATGAATTATCTTAAGAAATCACTTGCAATAGGTTGGGATATCACAATGAAATGGGTGGCCAATGGTGGATTTCCATATGGAAATCTTTAAATGCGTTTATCTCGTAAACTAAGCGTCTAATCAAGAAAAGGAGCTTAATTTGTGATCACTATAAAATACTTAAGAAATCACTTGCAATAGGTTGGGATATCACTATGAAATGGGTGGCCAATGGTGGATTTCCATATGGAAATCTTTAAATGCGTTTATCTCGTAAACTAAGCGTCTAATCAAGAAAAGGAGCTTAATTTGTGATCACTATAAAATACTTAAGAAATCACTTGCAATAGGTTGGGATATCACTATGAAATGGGTGGCCAATGGTGGATTTCCATATGGAAATCTTTAAATGCGTTTATCTCGTAAACTAAGCGTCTAATCAAGAAAAGGAGCTTAATTTGTGATCACTATGAATTATCTAAGAAATCACTTGCAATAGGTTGGGATATCACTATGAAATGGGTGGCCAATGGTGGATTTCCATATGGAAATCTTTAAATGCGTTTATCTCGTAAACTAAGCGTCTAATCAAGAAAAGGGGCTTAATTTGTGATCACTATAAAATACTTAAGAAATCACTTGCAATAGGTTGGGATATCACTATGAAATGGGTGGCCAATGGTGGATTTTCATATGGAAATCTTTAAATGCGTTTATCTCGTAAACTAAGCGTCTAATCAAGAAAAGGAGCTTAATTTGTGATCACTATAAAATACTTAAGAAATCACTTGCAATAGGTTGGGATATCACTATGAAATGGGTGGCCAATGGTGGATTTCCATATGGAAATCTTTAAATGCGTTTATCTCGTAAACTAAGCGTCTAATCGAGAAAAGGAGCTTAATTTGTGATCACTATAAAATACTTAATAAATCACTTGCAATAGGTTGGGATATCACTATGAAATGGGTGGCCAATGGTGGATTTCCATATGGAAATCTTTAAATGCGTTTATCTCGTAAACTAAGCGTCTAATCAAGAAAAGGAGCTTAATTTGTGATCACTATAAAATACTTAAGAAATCACTTGCAATAGGTTGGGATATCACTATGAAATGGGTGGCCAATGGTGGATTTCCATATGGAAATCTTTAAATGCGTTTATCTCGTAAACTAAGCGTCTAATCAAGAAAAGGAGCTTAATTTGTGATCACTATAAAATACTTAAGAAATCACTTGCAATAGGTTGGGATATCACTATGAAATGGGTGGCCAATGGTGGATTTCCATATGGAAATCTTTAAATGCGTTTATCTCGTAAACTAAGCGTCTAATCAAGAAAAGGAGCTTAATTTGTGATCACTATGAATTATCTAAGAAATCACTTGCAATAGGTTGGGATATCACTATGAAATGGGTGGCCAATGGTGGATTTTCATATGGAAATCTTTAAATGCATTTATCTCGTAAACTAAGCGTCTAATCAAGAAAAGGAGCTTAATTTGTGATCACTATAAAATACTTAAGAAATCACTTGCAATAGGTTGGGATATCACTATGAAATGGGTGGCCAATGGTTGATTTTCATATGGAAATCTTTAAATGCGTTTATCTCGTAAACTAAGCGTCTAATCGAGAAAAGGAGCTTAATTTGTGATCATTATGAATTATCTAAGAAATCACTTGCAATAGGTTGGGATATCACTATGAAATGGGTGGCTAATGGTGGATTTTCATATGGAAATCTTTAAATGCGTTTATCTCGTAAACTAAGCGTCTAATCGAGAAAAGGAGCTTAATTTGTGATCATTATGAATTATCTAAGAAATCACTTGCAATAGGTTGGGATATCACTATGAAATGGGTGGCCAATGGTTGATTTTCATATGGAAATCTTTAAATGCGTTTATCTCGTAAACTAAGCGTCTAATCGAGAAAAGGAGCTTAATTTGTGATCACTATAAAATACTTAAGAAATCACTTGCAATAGGTTGGGATATCACTATGAAATGGGTGGCCAATGGTTGATTTTCATATGGAAATCTTTAAATGCGTTTATCTCGTAAACTAAGCGTCTAATCAAGAAAAGGAGCTTAATTTGTGATCACTATAAAATACTTAAGAAATCACTTGCAATAGGTTGGGATATCACTATGAAATGGGTGGCCAATGGTGGATTTTCATAAGGAAATCTTTAAATGCGTTTATCTCGTAAACTAAGCATCTAATCGAGAAAAGGAGCGTAATTTGTGATCACTATAAAATACTTAAGAAATCACTTGCAATAGGTTGGGATATCACTATGAAATGGGTGGCCAATGGTGGATTTTCATATGGAAATCTTTAAATGCGTTTATCTCGTAAACTAAGCGTCTAATCAAGAAAAGGAGCTTAATTTGTGATCACTATAAAATACTTAAGAAATCACTTGCAATAGGTTGGGATATCACTATGAAATGGGTGGCCAATGGTTGATTTTCATATGGAAATCTTTAAATGCGTTTA
The DNA here is from genome assembly GCA_964034835.1 of Muscina levida. Lineage (NCBI taxonomy): Eukaryota > Metazoa > Arthropoda > Insecta > Diptera > Muscidae > Muscina > Muscina levida. The sequence goes on along the minus strand of OZ035884.1, from coordinate 49,150,196 downwards.
TCTCGTAAACTAAGCGTCTAATCGAGAAAAGGAGCTTAATTTGTGATCACTATAAAATACTTAAGAAATCACTTGCAATAGGTTGGGATATCACTATGAAATGGGTGGCCAATGGTGGATTTCCATATGGAAATCTTTAAATGCGTTTATCTCGTAAACTAAGCGTCTAATCGAGAAAAGGAGCTTAATTTGTGATCACTATGAATTATCTAAGAAATCACTTGCAATAGGTTGGGATATCACTATGAAATGGGTGGCTAATGGTGGATTTTCATATGGAAATCTTTAAATGCGTTTATCTCGTAAACTAAGCGTCTAATCGAGAAAACGAGCTTAATTTGTGATCACTATGAATTATCTAAGAAATCACTTGCAATAGGTTGGGATATCACTATGAAATGGGTGGCTAATGGTGGATTTTCATATGGAAATCTTTAAATGCGTTTATCTCGTAAACTAAGCGTCTAATCGAGAAAAGGAGCTTAATTTGTGATCACTATGAATTATCTAAGAAATCACTTGCAATAGGTTGGGATATCACTATGAAATGGGTGGCTAATGGTGGATTTTCATATGGAAATCTTTAAATGCGTTTATCTCGTAAACTAAGCGTCAAGAAAAGGAGCTTAATTTGTGATCACTATAAAATACTTAAGAAATCACTTGCAATAGGTTGGGATATCACTATGAAATGGGTGGCTAATTGTGGATTTTCATATGGAAATCTTTAAATGCGTTTATCTCGTAAACTAAGCGTCTAATCAAGTAAAGGAGCTTAATTTGTGATCACTATAAAATACTTAAGAAATCACTTGCAATAGGTTGGGATATCACTATGAAATGGGTGGCTAATTGTGGATTTTCATATGGAAATCTTTAAATGCGTTTATCTCGTAAACTAAGCGTCTAATCAAGAAAAGGAGCTTAATTTGCAATAGGTTGGGATATCACTATGAAATGGGTGGCTAATGGTGGATTTTCATATGGAAATCTTTAAATGCGTTTATCTCGTAAACTAAGCGTCTAATCGAGAAAAGGAGCTTAATTTGGGATCACTATGAATTATCTAAGAAATCACTTGCAATAGGTTGGGATATCACTATGAAATGGGTGGCTAATGGTGGATTTTCATATGGAAATCTTTAAATGCGTTTATCTCGTAAACTAAGCGTCTAATCGAGAAAAGGAGCTTAATTTGTGATCACTATGAATTATCTAAGAAATCACTTGCAATAGGTTGGGATATCACTATGAAATGGGTGGCTAATGGTGAATTTTCATATGGAAATCTTTAAATGCGTTTATCTCGTAAACTAAGCGTCTAATCAAGAAAAGGAGCTTCTTTTGTGATCACTATAAATTATCTAAGAAATCACTTGCAATAGGTTGGGATATCACTATGAAATGGGTGGCTAATGGTGGATTTTCATATGGAAATCTTTAAATGCGTTTATCTCGTAAACTAAGCGTCTAATCAAGAAAAGGAGCTTAATTTGTGATCACTATGAATTATCTAAGAAATCACTTGCAATAGGTTGGGATATCACTATGAAATGGGTGGCTAATGGTGGATTTTCATATGGAAATCTTTAAATGCGTTTATCTCGTAAACTAAGCGTCTAATCGAGAAAAGGAGCTTAATTTGTGATCACTATGAATTATCTAAGAAATCACTTGCAATAGGTTGGGATATCACTATGAAATGGGTGGCCAATGGTGGATTTTCATATGAAAATCTTTAAATGCGTTTATCTCGTAAACTAAGCGTCTAATCAAGAAAAGGAGCTTAATTTGTGATCACTATAAAATACTTAAGAAATCACTTGCAATAGGTTGGGATATCACTATGGAATGGGTGGCCAATGGTGGATTTTCATACGGAAATCTTTAAATGCGTTTATCTCGTAAACTAAGCGTCTAATCGAGAAAAGGAGCTTAATTTGTGATCACTATGAATTATCTAAGAAATCACTTGCAATAGGTTGGGATATCACTATGAAATGGGTGGCTAATGGTGGATTTTCATATGGAAATCTTTAAATGCGTTTATGTCGTAAACTAAGCGTCTAATCGAGAAAAGGAGCTTAATTTGTGATCACTATGAATTATCTAAGAAATCACTTGCAATAGGTTGGGATATCACTATGAAATGGGTGGCTAATGATGGATTTTCATATGAAAATCTTTAAATGCGTTTATCTCGTAAACTAAGCGTCTAATCAAGAAAAGGAGCTTAATTTGTGATCACTATAAAATACTTAAGAAATCACTTGCAATAGGTTGGGATATCACTATGAAATGGGTGGCCAGTGGTGGATTTTCATACGGAAATCTTTAAATGCGTTTATCTCGTAAACTAAGCGTCTAATCGAGAAAAGGAGCTTAATTTGTGATCACTATGAATTATCTAAGAAATCACTTGCAATAGGTTGGGATATCACTATGAAATGGGTGGCCAATGGTGGATTTTCATATGGAAATCTTTAAATGCGTTTATCTCGTAAACTAAGCGTCTAATCGAGAAAAGGAGCTTAATTTGTGATCACTATGAATTATCTAAGAAATCACTTGCATTAGGTTGGGATATCACTATGAAATGGGTGGCTAATGGTGGATTTTCATATAGAAATCTTTAAATGCGTTTATCTCGTAAACTAAGCGTATAATCAAGAAAGGGAGCTTAATTTGTGATCACTATAAAACTATGAATTATCTAAGAAATCACTTGCAATAGGTTGGGATATCACTATGAAATGGGTAGCCAATGGTTGATTTTCATATGGAAATCTTTAAATGCGTTTATCTCGTAAACTAAGCGTCTAATCGAAAAAAGGAGCTTAATTTGTGATCACTATGAATTATCTAAGAAATCAATTGCAATAGTTTGGGATATCACTATTGAATGGGTGGCTAATGGTGGATTTTCATATGGAAATCTTTAAATGCGTTTATCTCGTAAACTAAGCGTCTAATCGAGAAAAGGAGCTTAATTTGTGATCACTATGAATTATCTAAGAAATCAATTGCAATAGTTTGGGATATCACTATGAAATGGGTGGCTAATGGTGGATTTTCATATGGAAATCTTTAAATGCGTTTATCTCGTAAACTAAGCGTCTAATCGAGAAAACGAGCTTAATTTGTGATCACTATGAATTATCTAAGAAATCACTTGCAATAGGTTGGGATATCACTATGAAATGGGTGGCTAATGGTGGATTTTCATATGGAAATCTTTAAATGCGTTTATCTCGTAAACTAAGCGTCTAATCGAGAAAAGGAGCTTAATTTGGGATCACTATGAATTATCTAAGAAATCACTTGCAATAGGTTGGGATATCACTATAAAATGGGTGGCTAATGGTGGATTTTCATATGGAAATCTTTAAATGCGTTTATCTCGTAAACTAAGCGTCTAATCGAGAAAAGGAGCTTAATTTGTGATCACTATGAATTATCTAAGAAATCACTTGCAATAGGTTGGGATATCACTATGAAATGGGTGGCTAATGGTGGATTTTCATATGGAAATCTTTAAATGCGTTTATCTCGTAAACTAAGCGTCTAATCTAGAAAAGGAGCTTAATTTGTGATCACTATGAATTATCTAAGAAATCACTTGCAATAGGTTGAGATATCACTATGAAATGGGTGGCTAATGGTGGATTTTCATATGGAAATCTTTAAATGCGTTTATCTCGTAAACTAAGCGTCTAATCAAGAAAAGGAGCTTAATTTGTGATCACTATAAAATACTTAAGAAATCACTTGCAATAGGTTGGGATATCACTATGAAATGGGTGGCCAATGCTGGATTTTCATATGGAAATCTTTAAATGCGTTTATCTCGTAAACTAAGCGTCTAATCGAGAAAAGGAGCTTAATTTGTGATCACTATGAATTATCTAAGAAATCACTTGCAATAGGTTGGGATATCACCATGAAATGGGTGGCTAATGGTGGATTTTCATATGAAAATCTTTAAATGCGTTTATCTCGTAAACTAAGCGTCTAATCAAGAAAAGGAGCTTAATTTGTGATCACTATAAAATACTTAAGAAATCACTTGCAATAGGTTGGGATATCACTATGGAATGGGTGGCCAATGGTGGATTTTCATACGGAAATCTTTAAGTGCGTTTATCTCGTAAACTAAGCGTCTAATCGAGAAAAGGAGCTTAATTTGTGATCACTATGAATTATCTAAGAAATCACTTGCAATAGGTTGGGATATCACTATGAAATGGGTGGCTAATGGTGGATTTTCATATGGAAATCTTTAAATGCGTTTATGTCGTAAACTAAGCGTCTAATCGAGAAAAGGAGCTTAATTTGTGATCACTATGAATTATCTAAGAAATCACTTGCAATAGGTTGGGATATCACTATGAAATGGGTGGCTAATGATGGATTTTCATATGAAAATCTTTAAATGCGTTTATCTCGTAAACTAAGCGTCTAATCAAGAAAAGGAGCTTAATTTGTGATCACTATAAAATACTTAAGAAATCACTTGCAATAGGTTGGGATATCACTATGAAATGGGTGGCCAGTGGTGGATTTTCATACGGAAATCTTTAAATGCGTTTATCTCGTAAACTAAGCGTCTAATCGAGAAAAGGAGCTTAATTTGTGATCACTATGAATTATCTAAGAAATCACTTGCAATAGGTTGGGATATCACTATGAAATGGGTGGCTAATGGTGGATTTTCATATGGAAATCTTTAAATGCGTTTATCTCGTAAACTAAGCGTCTAATCGAGAAAAGGAGCTTAATTTGTGATCACTATGAATTATCTAAGAAATCACTTGCATTAGGTTGGGATATCACTATGAAATGGGTGGCTAATGGTGGATTTTCATATAGAAATCTTTAAATGCGTTTATCTCGTACACTAAGCGTATAATCAAGAAAGGGAGCTTAATTTGTGATCACTATAAAACTATGAATTATCTAAGAAATCACTTGCAATAGGTTGGGATATCACTATGAAATGGGTAGCCAATGGTTGATTTTCATATGGAAATCTTTAAATGCGTTTATCTCGTAAACTAAGCGTCTAATCGAAAAAAGGAGCTTAATTTGTGATCACTATGAATTATCTAAGAAATCAATTGCAATAGTTTGGGATATCACTATTGAATGGGTGGCTAATGGTGGATTTTCATATGGAAATCTTTAAATGCGTTTATCTCGTAAACTAAGCGCCTAATCGAGAAAAGGAGCTTAATTTGTGATCACTATGAATTATCTAAGAAATCACTTGCATTAGGTTGGGATATCACTATGAAATGGGTGGCTAATGGTGGATTTTCATATGGAAATCTTTAAATGCGTTTATCTCGTAAACTAAGCGTCTAATCGAGAAAAGGAGCTTAATTTGTGATCACTATAAAATACTTAAGAAATCACTTGCAATAGGTTGGGATATCACTATGAAATGGGTGGCTAATGGTGGATTTTCATATGGAAATCTTTAAATGCGTTTATCTCGTAAACTAAGCGTCTAATCAAGAAAAGGAGCTTAATTTGTGATCACTATAAAATACTTAAGAAATCACTTGCAATAGGTTGGGATATCACCATGAAATGGGTGGCTAATGGTGGATTTTCATATGGAAATCTTTAAATGCGTTTATCTCGTAAACTAAGCGTCTAATCGAGAAAAGGAGCTTAATTTGTGATCACTATGAATTATCTAAGAAATCACTTGCAATAGGTTGGGATATCACTATGAAATGGGTAGCCAATGGTTGATTTTCATATGGAAATCTTTAAATGCGTTTATCTCGTAAACTAAGCGTCTAATCAAGAAAAGGAGCTTAATTTGTGATCACTATAAAATACTTAAGAAATCACTTGCAATAGGTTGGGATATCACTATGAAATGGGTGGCCAGTGGTGGATTTTCATACGGAAATCTTTAAATGCGTTTATCTCGTAAACTAAGCGTCTAATCGAGAAAAGGAGCTTAATTTGTGATCACTATGAATTATCTAAGAAATCACTTGCATTAGGTTGGGATATCACTATGAAATGGGTGGCTAATGGTGGATTTTCATATGGAAATCTTTAAATGCGTTTATCTCGTAAACTAAGCGTCTAATCGAAAAAAGGAGCTTAATTTGTGATCACTATGAATTATCTAAGAAATCAATTGCAATAGTTTGGGATATCACTATAAAATGGGTGGCTAATGGTGGATTTTCATATGGAAATCTTTAAATGCGTTTATCTCGTAAACTAAGCGTCTAATCGAGAAAAGGAGCTTAATTTGTGATCACTATGAATTATCTAAGAAATCACTTGCAATAGGTTGGGATATCACTATTGAATGGGTGGCTAATGGTGGATTTTCATATGGAAATCTTTAAATGCGTTTATCTCGTAAACTAAGCGTCTAATCAAGAAAAGGAGCTTAATTTGTGATCACTATGAATTATTTAAGAAATCACTTGCAATAGGTTGAGATATCACTATGAAATGGGTGGCTAATGGTGGATTTTCATATGGAAATCTTTAAATGCGTTTATCTCGTAAACTAAGCGTCTAATCAAGAAAAGGAGCTTAATTTGTGATCACTATGAATTATTTAAGAAATCAATTGCAATAGGTTGGGATATCACTTTGAAATGGGTGGCTAATGGTGGATTTTCATATGTAAATCTTTAAATGCGTTTATCTCGTAAACTAAGCGTCTAATCAAGAAAAGGATCTTAATTTGTGATCACTATAAAATACTTAAGAAATCACTTGCAATAGGTTGGGATATCACTATGAAATGGGTGGCTAATGGTGGATTTTCATATGGAAATCTTTAAATGCGTTTATCTCGTAAACTAAGCGTCTAATCAAGAAAAGGAGCTTAATTTGTGATCACTATAAAATACTTAAGAAATCACTTGCAATAGGTTGGGATATCACTATGAAATGGGTGGCCAATGGTGGATTTTCATATGGAAATCTTTAAATGCGTTTATCTCGTAAACTAAGCGTCTAATTGAGAAAAGGAGCTTTATTTGTGATCACTATAAAATACATAAGAAATCACTTGCAATAGGTTGGGATATCACTATGAAATGGGTGGCTAATGGTGGATTTTCATATGGAAATCTTTAAATGCGTTTATCTCGTAAACTAAGCGTCTAATTGAGAAAAGGAGCTTAATTTGTGATCACTATGAATTATCTAAGAAATCACTTGCAATAGGTTGAGATATCACTATGAAATGGGTGGCTAATGGTGGATTTTCATATGGAAATCTTTAAATGCGTTTATCTCGTAAACTAAGCGTCTAATCAAGAAAAGGAGCTTAATTTGTGATCACTATAAAATACATAAGAAATCACTTGCAATAGGTTGGGATATCACTATGAAATGGGTGGCCAATGGTGGATTTTCATATGGAAATCTTTAAATGCGTTTATCTCGTAAACTAAGCGTCTAATTGAGAAAAGGAGCTTAATTTGTGATCACTATGAATAATCTAAGAAATCACTTGCAATAGGTTGAGATATCACTATGAAATGGGTGGCTAATGGTGGATTTTCATATGGAAATCTTTAAATGCGTTTATCTCGTAAACTAAGCGTCTAATCAAGAAAAGGAGCTTAATTTGTGATCACTATAAAATACTTAAGAAATCACTTGCAATAGGTTGGGATATCACTATGAAATGGGTGGCTAATGGTGAATTTTCATATGGAAATCTTTAAATGCGTTTATCTCGTAAACTAAGCGTCTAATTGAGAAAAGGAGCTTAATTTGTGATCACTATGAATTATCTAAGAAATCACTTGCATTAGGTTGGGATATCACTATGAAATGGGTGGCTAATGGTGGATTTTCATATGGAAATCTTTAAATGCGTTTATCTCGTAAACTAAGCGTCTAATCGAGAAAAGGAGCTTAATTTGTGATCACTATGAATTATCTAAGAAATCACTTGCAATAGGTTGGGATATCACTATTGAATGGGTGGCTAATGGTGGATTTTCATATGGAAATCTTTAAATGCGTTTATCTCGTAAACTAAGCGTCTAATCAAGAAAAGGAGCTTAATTTGTGATCACTATGAATTATCTAAGAAATCACTTGCAATAGGTTGAGATATCACTATGAAATGGGTGGCTAATGGTGGATTTTCATATGGAAATCTTTAAATGCGTTTATCTCGTAAACTAAGCGTCTAATCAAGAAAAGGAGCTTAATTTGTGATCACTATAAAATACTTAAGAAATCACTTGCAATAGGTTGGGATATCACTATGAAATGGGTGGCTAATGGTGAATTTTCATATGGAAATCTTTAAATGCGTTTATCTCGTAAACTAAGCGTCTAATCAAGAAAAGGAGCTTAATTTGTGATCACTATAAAATACTTAAGAAATCACTTGCAATAGGTTGGGATATCACTATGAAATGGGTGGCCAATGGTGGATTTTCATATGGAAATCTTTAAATGCGTTTATCTCGTAAACTAAGCGTCTAATTGAGAAAAGGAGCTTAATTTGTGATCACTATGAATTATCTAAGAAATCACTTGCAATAGGTTGGGATATCACAATGAAATGGGTGGCTAATGGTGGATTTTCATATGGAAATCTTTAAATGCGTTTATCTCGTAAACTAAGCGTCTAATCAAGAAAAGGAGCTTAATTTGTGATCACTATAAAATACTTAAGAAATCACTTGCAATAGGTTGGGATATCACAATGAAATGGGTGGCTAATGGTGGATTTTCATATGGAAATCTTTAAATGCGTTTATCTCGTAAACTAAGCGTCTAATCAAGAAAAGGAGCTTAATTTGTGATCACTATAAAATACTTAAGAAATCACTTGCAATAGGTTGGGATATCACTATGAAATGGGTGGCCAATGGTGGATTTTCATATGGAAATCTTTAAATGCGTTTATCTCGTAAACTAAGCGTCTAATTGAGAAAAGGAGCTTAATTTGTGATCACTATGAATTATCTAAGAAATCACTTGCAATAGGTTGGGATATCACTATGAAATGGGTGGCCAATGGTGGATTTTCATACGGAAATCTTTAAATGCGTTTATCTCGTAAACTAAGCGTCTAATCGAGAAAAGGAGCTTAATTTGTGATCACTATAAAATACATAAGAAATCACTTGCAATAGGTTGGGATATCACTATGAAATGGGTGGCCAATGGTGGATTTTCATACGGAAATCTTTAAATGCGTTTATCTCGTAAACTAAGCGTCTAATCAAGAAAAGGAGCTTAATTTGTGATCACTATAAAATACATAAGAAATCACTTGCAATAGGTTGGGATATCACTATGAAATGGGTGGCTAATGGTGGATTTTCATATGGAAATCTTTAAATGCGTTTATCTCGTAAACTAAGCGTCTAATCGAGAAAAGGAGCTTAATTTGTGATCACTATGAATTATCTAAGAAATCACTTGCAATAGGTTGGGATATCACAATGAAATGGGTGGCTAATGGTGGATTTTCATATGGAAATCTTTAAATGCGTTTATCTCGTAAACTAAGCGTCTAATCGAGGAAAGGAGCTTAATTTGTGATCACTATAAAATACTTAAGAAATCACTTGCAATAGGTTGGGATATCACTATGAAATGGGTGGCTAATGGTGGATTTTCATATGGAAATCTTTAAATGCGTTTATCTCGTAAACTAAGCGTCTAATCAAGAAAAGGAGCTTAATTTGTGATCACTATAAAATACTTAAGAAATCACTTGCAATAGGTTGGGATATCACTATGAAATGGGTGGCCAATGGTGGATTTTCATATGGAAATCTTTAAATGCGTTTATCTCGTAAACTAAGCGTCTAATCGAGAAAAGGAGGATTTTCATATGGAAATCTTTAAATGCGTTTATCTCGTAAACTAAGCGTCTAATCAAGAAAAGGAGCTTAATTTGTGATCACTATAAAATACTTAAGAAATCACTTGCAATAGGTTGGGATATCACTATGAAATGGGTGGCCAATGGTGGATTTTCATATGGAAATCTTTAAATGCGTTTATCTCGTAAACTAAGCGTCTAATCGAGGAAAGGAGCTTAATTTGTGATCACTATGAATTATCAAAGAAATCACTTGCAATAGGTTGGGATATCACTATGAAATGGGTGGCTAATGGTGGATTTTCATATGGAAATCTTTAAATGCGTTTATCTCGTAAACTAAGCGTCTAATCAAGAAAAGGAGCTTAATTTGTGATCACTATAAAATACTTAAGAAATCACTTGCAATAGGTTGGGATATCACTATGAAATGGGTGGCTAATGGTGGATTTTCATATGGAAATCTTTAAATGCGTTTATCTCGTAAACTAAGCGTCTAATCGAGGAAAGGAGCTTAATTTGTGATCACTATGAATTATCTAAGAAATCACTTGCAATAGGTTGGGATATCACTATGAAATGGGTGGCCAATGGTGGATTTTCATATGGAAATCTTTAAATGCGTTTATCTCGTAAACTAAGCGTCTAATCGAGGAAAGGAGCTTAATTTGTGATCACTATGAATTATCTAAGAAATCACTTGCAGTAGGTTGGGATATCACTATGAAATGGGTGGCTAATGGTGGATTTTCATATGGAAATCTTTAAATGCGTTTATCTCGTAAACTAAGCGTCTAATCAAGAAAAGGAGCTTACTTTGTGATCACTATGAATTATCTAAGAAATCACTTGCAATAGGTTGGGATATCACTATGAAATGGGTGGCTAATGGTGGATTTTCATATGGAAATCTTTAAATGCGTTTATCTCGTAAACTAAGCGTCTAATCAAGAAAAGGAGCTTAATTTGTGATCACTATAAAATACTTAAGAAATCACTTGCAATAGGTTGGGATATCACTATGAAATGGGTGGCCAATGGTGGATTTTCATATGGAAATCTTTAAATGCGTTTATCTCGTAAACTAAGCGTCTAATCGAGAAAAGGAGCTTAATTTGTGATCACTATGAATTATCTAAGAAATCACTTGCAATAGGTTGGGATATCACTATGAAATGGGTGGCTAATGGTGGATTTTCATATGGAAATCTTTAAATGCGTTTATCTCGTAAACTAAGCGTCTAATCAAGAAAAGGAGCTTAATTTGTGATCACTATAAAATACTTAAGAAATCACTTGCAATAGGTTGGGATATCACTATGAAATGGGTGGCCAATAGTGGATTTTCATATGGAAATCTTTAAATGCGTTTATCTCGTAAACTAAGCGTCTAATCGAGGAAAGGAGCTTAATTTGTGATCACTATGAATTATCTAAGAAATCACTTGCAATAGGTTGGGATATCACTATGAAATGGGTGGCTAATGGTGGATTTTCATATGGAAATCTTTAAATGCGTTTATCTCGTAAACTAAGCGTCTAATCAAGAAAAGGAGCTTAATTTGTGATTACTATAAAATACTTAAGAAATCACTTGCAATAGGTTGGGATATCACTATGAAATGGCTGGCTAATGGTGGATTTTCATATGGAAATCTTTAAATGCGTTTATCTCGTAAACTAAGCGTCTAATCGAGGAAAGGAGCTTAATTTGTGATCACTATGAATTATCTAAGAAATCACTTGCAGTAGGTTGGGATATCACTATGAAATGGGTGGCTAATGGTGGATTTTCATATGGAAATCTTTAAATGCGTTTATCTCGTAAACTAAGCGTCTAATCAAGAAAAGGAGCTTAATTTGTGATCACTATAAAATACTTAAGAAATCACTTGCAATAGGTTGGGATATCACTATGAAATGGGTGGCCAATGGTGGATTTTCATATGGAAATCTTTAAATGCGTTTATCTCGTAAACTAAGCGTCTAATCGAGAAAAGGAGCTTAATTTGTGATCACTATGAATTATCTAAGAAATCACTTGCAATAGGTTGGGATATCACTATGAAATGGGTGGCTAATGGTGGATTTTCATATGGAAATCTTTAAATGCGTTTATCTCGTAAACTAAGCGTCTAATCAAGAAAAGGAGCTTAATTTGTGATCACTATAAAATACTTAAGAAATCACTTGCAATAGGTTGGGATATCACTATGAAATGGGTGGCCAATAGTGGATTTTCATATGGAAATCTTTAAATGCGTTTATCTCGTAAACTAAGCGTCTAATCGAGGAAAGGAGCTTAATTTGTGATCACTATGAATTATCTAAGAAATCACTTGCAGTAGGTTGGGATATCACTATGAAATGGGTGGCTAATGGTGGATTTTCATATGGAAATCTTTAAATGCGTTTATCTCGTAAACTAAGCGTCTAATCAAGAAAAGGAGCTTAATTTGTGATCACTATAAAATACTTAAGAAATCACTTGCAATAGGTTGGGATATCACTATGAAATGGGTGGCCAATGGTGGATTTTCATATGGAAATCTTTAAATGCGTTTATCTCGTAAACTAAGCGTCTAATCGAGAAAAGGAGCTTAATTTGTGATCACTATGAATTATCTAAGAAATCACTTGCAATAGGTTGGGATATCACTATGAAATGGGTGGCTAATGGTGGATTTTCATATGGAAATCTTTAAATGCGTTTATCTCGTAAACTAAGCGTCTAATCGAGGAAAGGAGCTTAATTTGTGATCACTATGAATTATCTAAGAAATCACTTGCAATAGGTTGGGATATCACTATGAAATGGGTGGCTAATGGTGGATTTTCATATGGAAATCTTTAAATGCGTTTATCTCGTAAACTAAGCGTCTAATCAAGAAAAGGAGCTTAATTTGTGATCACTATAAAATACTTAAGAAATCACTTGCAATAGGTTGGGATATCACTATGAAATGGGTGGCTAATGGTGGATTTTCATATGGAAATCTTTAAATGCGTTTATCTCGTAAACTAAGCGTCTAATCGAGGAAAGGAGCTTAATTTGTGATCACTATGAATTATCTAAGAACTCACTTGCAATAGGTTGGGATATCACTATGAAATGGCTGGCTAATGGTGGATTTTCATATGGAAATCTTTAAATGCGTTTATCTCGTAAACTAAGCGTCTAATCAAGAAAAGGAGCTTAATTTGTGATCACTTTAAAATACTTAAGAAATCACTTGCAGTAGGTTCTGATATCACTATGAAATGGGTGGCCAATAGTGGATTTTCATATGGAAATCTTTAAATGCGTTTATCTCGTAAACTAAGCGTCTAATCGAGGAAAGGAGCTTAATTTGTGATCACTATGAATTATCTAAGAAATCACTTGCAATAGGTTGGAATATCACTATGAAATGGGTGGCTAATGGTGGATTTTCATATGGAAATCTTTAAATGCGTTTATCTCGTAAACTAAGCGTCTAATCAAGAAAAGGAGCTTAATTTGTGATCACTATAAAATACTTAAGAAATCACTTGCAATAGGTTGGGATATCACTATGAAATGGGTGGCCAATGGTGGATTTTCATATGGAAATCTTTAAATGCGTTTATCTCGTAAACTAAGCGTCTAATCGAGGAAAGGAGCTTAATTTGTGATCACTATGAATTATCTAAGAAATCACTTGCAATAGGTTGGGATATCACTATGAAATGGGTGGCTAATGGTGGATTTTCATATGGAAATCTTTAAATGCGTTTATCTCGTAAACTAAGCGTCTAATCAAGAAAAGGAGCTTAATTTGTGATTACTATAAAATACTTAAGAAATCACTTGCAATAGGTTGGGATATCACTATGAAATGGGTGGCTAATGGTGGATTTTCATATGGAAATCTTTAAATGCGTTTATCTCGTAAACTAAGCGTCTAATCGAGGAAAGGAGCTTAATTTGTGATCACTATGAATTATCTAAGAACTCACTTGCAATAGGTTGGGATATCACTATGAAATGGCTGGCTAATGGTGGATTTTCATATGGAAATCTTTAAATGCGTTTATCTCGTAAACTAAGCGTCTAATCGAGGAAAGGAGCTTAATTTGTGATCACTATGAATTATCTAAGAACTCACTTGCAATAGGTTGGGATATCACTATGAAATGGCTGGCTAATGGTGGATTTTCATATGGAAATCTTTAAATGCGTTTATCTCGTAAACTAAGCGTCTAATCAAGAAAAGAGTTTAATTTGTGATCACTATAAAATACTTAAGAAATCACTTGCAATAGGTTGGGATATCACTATGAAATGGGTGGCTAATGGTGGATTTTCATATGGAAATCTTTAAATGCGTTTATCTCGTAAACTAAGCGTCTAATCAAGAAAAGGAGCTTAATTTGTGATCACTATAAAATACTTAAGAAATCACTTGCAATAGGTTGGGATATCACTATGAAATGGGTGGCCAATGGTGGATTTTCATATGGAAATCTTTAAATGCGTTTATCTCGTAAACTAAGCGTCTAATCAAGAAAAGGAGCCTAATATGTGATCACTATAAATTATCTAAGAAATCACTTGCAATAGGTTGGGATATCACTATGAAATGGGTGGCCAATGGTGGATTTTCATATGGAAATCTTTAAATGCGTTTATCTCGTAAACTAAGCGTCTAATCAAGAAAAGAAGCTTAATTTGTGATCACTATAAAATACTTAAGAAATCACTTGCAATAGGTTGGGATATCACTATGAAATGGGTGGCCAATAGTGGATTTTCATATGGAAATCTTTAAATGCGTTTATCTCGTAAACTAAGCGCCTAATCGAGAAAAGGAGCTTAATTTGTGATCACTATGAATTATCTAAGAAATCACTTGCAATAGGTTGGGATATCACTATGAAATGGGTGGCCAATGGTGGATTTTCATATGGAAATCTTTAAATGCGTTTATCTCGTAAACTAAGCGTCTAATCGAGAAAAGGAGCTTAATTTGTGATCACTATAAAATACTTAAGAAATCACTTGCAATAGGTTGGGATATCACTATAAAATGGGTGGCCAATAGTGGATTTTCATATGGAAATCTTTAAATGCGTTTATCTCGTAAACTAAGCGTCTAATCGAGAAAAGGAGCTTAATTTGTGATCACTATGAATTATTTAAGAAATCACTTGCAATAGGTTGGGATATCACTATGAAATGGGTGGCTAATGGTGGATTTTCATATGGAAATCTTTAAATGCGTTTATCTCGTAAACTAAGCGTCTAATCAAGAAAAGGAGCTTAATTTGTGATCACTATAAATAATTAATTTGTGATCACTATAAATTAAGCTCTTTAAATGCCACCCATTTCATATTGATATCCCAACCTATTGCAAGTGATTTCTTAAGTATTTTATAGTGATCACAAAGTAAGCTCCTTTTCTCGATTAGACGCTTAGATTACGAGATAAACGCATTTAAAGATTTCCATATGAAAATCCACTATTGGCCACCCATTTCATAGTGATATCCCAACCTATTGCAAGTGATTTCTTAGATAATTCATAGTGATCACAAATTAAGCTCCTTTTCTCGATTAGGCGCTTAGTTTACGAGATAAACGCATTTAAAGATTTCCATATGAAAATCCACCATTGGCCACCCATTTCATAGTGATATCCCATCCTATTGCAAGTGATTTCTTAAGTATTTCATAGTGATCACAAATTTAGCTCCTTTTCTCGATTAGACGCTTAGTTTACGAGATAAACGCATTTAAAGATTTCCATATGAAAATCCACCATTAGCCACCCATTTCATAGTGATATCCCAACCTATTGCAAGTGATTTCTTAGATAATTCATAGTGATCACAAATTAAGCTCCTTTTCTCGATTTGACGCTTAGTTTACGAGATAAACGCATTTAAAGATTTCCATATGAAAATCCACCATTGGCCACCCATTTCATAGTGATATCCCATCCTATTGCAAGTGATTTCTTAAGTATTTTATAGTGATCACAAATTAAGCTTCTTTTCTCGATTAGACGCTTAGTTTACGAGATAAACGCATTTAAAGATTTCCATATGAAAATCCACCATTAGCCACCCATTTCATAGTGATATCCCAACCTATTGCAAGTGGTTTCTTAGATAATTCATAGTGATCACAAATTAAGCTCCTTTTCTCGATTAGACGCTTAGTTTACGAGATAAACGCATTTAAAGATTTCCATATGAAAATCCACCATTGGCCACCCATTTCATATTGATATCCCAACATATTGCAAGTGATTTCTTAAGTATTTTATAGTGATCACAAATTAAGCTCCTTTTCTTGATTAGACGCTTAGTTTACGAGATAAACGCATTTAAAGATTTCCATATGAAAATCCACTATTGGCCACCCATTTCATAGTGATATCCCATCCTATTGCAAGTGATTTCTTAAGTATTTCATAGTGATCATAAATTTAGCTCCTTTTCTCGATTAGACGCTTAGTTTACGAGATAAACGCATTTAAAGATTTCCATATGAAAATCCACCATTAGCCACCCATTTCATAGTGATATCCCAACCTATTGCAAGTGATTTCTTAGATAATTCATAGTGATCACAAATTAAGCTCCTTTTCTCGATTAGACGCTTAGTTTACGAGATAAACGCATTTAAAGATTTCCATATGAAAATCCACCATTAGCCACCCATTTCATAGTGATATCCCAACCTATTGCAAGTGATTTCTTAGATAATTCATAGTGATCACAAATTAAGCTCCTTTTCTTGATTAGACGCTTAGTTTACGAGATAAACGCAGTTAAAGATTTCCATATGAAAATCCACCATTGGCCACCCATTTCATAGTGATATCCCATCCTATTGCAAGTGATTTCTTAAGTATTTCATAGTGATCACAAATTTAGCTCCTTTTCTCGATTAGACGCTTAGTTTACGAGATAAACGCATTTAAAGATTTCCATATGAAAATCCACCATTAGCCAGCCATTTCATAGTGATATCCCAACCTATTGCAAGTGATTTCTTAGATAATTCATAGTGATCACAAATTAAGCTCCTTTTCTCGATTAGGCGCTTAGTTTACGAGATAAACGCATTTAAAGATTTCCATATGAAAATCCACTATTGGCCACCCATTTCATATTGATATCCCAACATATTGCAAGTGATTTCTTAAGTATTTTATAGTGATCACAAAGTAAGCTCCTTTTCTCGATTAGACGCTTAGATTACGAGATAAACGCATTTAAAGATTTCCATATGAAAATCCACTATTGGCCACCCATTTCATAGTGATATCCCAACCTATTGCAAGTGATTTCTTAGATAATTCATAGTGATCACAAATTTATCTCCTTTTCTCGATTAGGCGCTTAGTTTACGAGATAAACGCATTTAAAGATTTCCATATGAAAATCCACTATTGGCCACCCATTTCATATTGATATCCCAACCTATTGCAAGTGATTTCTTAAGTATTTTATAGTGATCACAAAGTAAGCTCCTTTTCTCGATTAGACGCTTAGATTACGAGATAAACGCATTTAAAGATTTCCATATGAAAATCCACTATTGGCCACCTATTTCATAGTGATATCCCATCCTATTGCAAGTGATTTCTTAAGTATTTTATAGTGATCACAAATTAAGCTCCTTTTCTTGATTAGACGCTTAGTTTACGAGAGAAACGCATTTAAAGATTTCCATATGAAAATCCACCATTGGCCACCTATTTCATAGTGATATCCCATCCTATTGCAAGTGATTTCTTAAGTATTTTATAGTGATCACAAATTAAGCTCCTTTTCTTGATTAGACGCTTAGTTTACGAGATAAACGCATTTAAAGATTTCCATATGAAAATCCACCATTGGCCACCCATTTCATAGTGATATCCCATCCTATTGCAAGTGATTTCTTAAGTATTTCATAGTGATCACAAATTTAGCTCCTTTTCTCGATTAGACGCTTAGTTTACGAGATAAACGCATTTAAAGATTTCCATATGAAAATCCACCATTAGCCAGCCATTTCATAGTGATATCCCAACCTATTGCAAGTGATTTCTTAGATAATTCATAGTGATCACAAATTAAGCTCCTTTTCTCGATTAGGCGCTTAGTTTACGAGATAAACGCATTTAAAGATTTCCATATGAAAATCCACTATTGGCCACCCATTTCATATTGATATCCCAACATATTGCAAGTGATTTCTTAAGTATTTTATAGTGATCACAAAGTAAGCTCCTTTTCTCGATTAGACGCTTAGATTACGAGATAAACGCATTTAAAGATTTCCATATGAAAATCCACTATTGGCCACCCATTTCATAGTGATATCCCAACCTATTGCAAGTGATTTCTTAGATAATTCATAGTGATCACAAATTTATCTCCTTTTCTCGATTAGGCGCTTAGTTTACAAGATAAACGCATTTAAAGATTTCCGTACGAAAATCCACCATTGGCCACCCATTTCATAGTGATATCCCATCCTATTGCAAGTGATTTCTTAGATAATTCATAGTGATCACAAATTAAGCTCCTTTTCTCGATTAGACGCTTAGTTTACGAGATAAACGCATTTAAAGATTTCCGTATGAAAATCCACCATTGGCCACCCATTTCATAGTGATATCCCATCCTATTGCAAGTGATTTCTTAAGTATTTCATAGTGATCACAAATTTAGCTCCTTTTCTCGATTAGACGCTTAGTTTACGAGATAAACGCATTTAAAGATTTCCATATGAAAATCCACCATTAGCCACCCATTTCATAGTAATATCACAACCTATTGCAAGTGAACCTATTGCAAGTGATTTCTTAGTGATCACAAATTAAGCTCCTTTTCTCGATTAGACGCTTAGTTTACGAGATAAACGCATTTAAAAATTTCCGTATGAAAATCCACCATTGGCCACCCATTTCATAGTGATATCCCATCCTATTGCAAGTGATTTCTTAAGTATTTCATAGTGATCACAAATTTAGCTCCTTTTCTCGATTAGACGCTTAGTTTACGAGATAAACGCATTTAAAGATTTCCATATGAAAATCCACCATTGGCCACCCATTTCATATTGATATCCCAACCTATTGCAAGTGATTTCTTAGATAATTCATAGTGATCACAAATTAAGCTCCTTTTCTCGATTAGACGCTTAGTTTACGAGATAAACGCATTTAAAGATTTCCATATGAAAATCCACCATTGACCACCCATTTCATAGTGATATCCCAACCTATTGCAAGTGATTTCTTAGATAATTCATAGTGATCACAAATTAAGCTCCTTTTTTCGATTAGACGCTTAGTTGACGAGATAAACGCATTTAAAGATTTCCATATGAAAATCCACCATTGGCCACCCATTTCATAGTGATATCCCAACCTATTGCAAGTGATTTCTTAGATAATTCATAGTGATCACAAATTAAGCTTCTTTTCTCGATTAGACGCTTAGTTTACGAGATAAACGCATTTAAAGGTTTCCATATGAAAATCCACCATTAGCCACCCATTTCATAGTGATATCCCAACCTATTGCAAGCGATTTCTTAGATAATTCATAGTGATCACAAATTAAGCTCCTTTTCTCGATTAGACGCTTAGTTTACGAGATAAACGCATTTAAAGGTTTCCATATGAAAATCCACCATTGGCCACCCGTTTCATAGTGATATCCCAACCTATTGCAAGTGATTTTTTTAGATAATTCATAGTGATCACAAATTAAGCTTCTTTTCTCGATTAGACGCTTAGTTTACGAGATAAACGCAGTTAAAGATTTCCATATGAAAATCCACTATTGGCCACCCATTTCATAGTGATATCCCAACCTGTTCCAAGTGATTTCTTAGATAATTCATAGTGATCACAAATTAAGCTCTTTTTTCTCGATTAGACGCTTAGTTTACGAGATAAACGCGTTTTAAGATTTCCATATGAAAATCCACTATTAGCCACCCATTTCATAGTGATATCCCAACCTATTGCAAGTGATTTCTTAGATAATTCATAGTGATCACAAATTAAGCTCCTTTTCTCGATTAGACGCTTAGTTTACGAGATAAACGCATTTAAAGATTTTCATTTGAAAATCCACCATTGGCCACCCATTTCATGGTGATATCTCCACCTATTGCATGTGATTTCTTAAGTATTTTATAGTGATCATAAATTTATCTCCTTTTCTCGATTAGACGCTTAGTTTACAAGATAAACGCATTTAAAGATTTCCATATGAAAATCCACTATTGCCCACCCATTTCATAGTGATATCCCAACCTATTGCAAGTGATTTCTTAAGTATTTTATAGTGATTACAAATTAAGCTCCTTTTCTTGATTAGACGCTCACTTTACGAGATAAACGCATTTAAAGATTTCCATATGAAAATCCACTATTGGCCACCCATTTCATAGTGATATCCCAACCTATTGCAAGTGATTTCTTAGATAATTTATAGTGATTACAAATTAAGCTCCTTTTCTCGATTAGACGCTTAGTTTACGAGATAAACGCATTTAAAGATTTCCATATGAAAATCCACTATTGGCCACCCATTTCATAGTGATATCCCAACCTATTGCAAGTGATTTCTTAGATTATTTATAGTGATCACAAATTAAGCTCCTTTTCTCGATTAGACGCTTAGTTTACGAGATAAACGCATTTAAAGATTTCCATATGAAAATCAACCATTAGCCACCCATTTCATAGTGATATCCCAACCTATTGCAAGTGATTTCTTAAGTATTTTATAGTAATCACAAATTAAGCTCCTTTTCTCGATTAGACGCTTAGTTTACGAGATAAACGCATTTAAAGATTTCCATATGAAAATCCACTATTGGCCACCCATTTCATAGTGATATCCCAACCTATTGCAAGTGATTTCTTAGCTTAAATTAAGCTCCTTTTCTCGATTAGACGCTTAGTGTACGAGATAAACGCATTTAAAGATTTCCATATGAAAATCCACTATGGGCCACCCAATTTATAGTGATATCCCCACCTATTGCAAGTGATTTCTTAAGTATTTTATAGTGATCACAAATTAAGCTCCTTTTCTCGATTAGACGCTTAGTTTACAAGATAAACGCATTTAAAGATTTCCATATGAAAATCCACCATTGGCCACCCATTTCACTGTGATAGCCCAACCTATTGCAAGTGATTTCTTAAGTATTTTATAGTGATCACAAATTAAGCTCCTTTTCTCGATTAGACGCTTAGTTTTCGAAAATTTACCATTGCCCACCCAAAGTCATAGTCTATGCCCTATAAATAAAAATCCCATGTCTATTTAAAGTAGTTTTTTAGTTATTGTATCAAAAGACAGACGGCAATAAATTTTAAATCATTAATAACTTAGAAACACAAATAGTGGATCTGTGACTTTTTTGCAGGATACCGACGATATAATCACTGAGTGAAATAAAATAAATATTCCAAATTTTTAATATGAATTCATACTATTTTAAATGATTTATCTCGGTATAATTGGAAGCGAATTCTTTGCGGCATAGTGTAACACCATATTGCCAACCTCTTTGGTTAATATGAGCGGGTTTAAAACTATGCTACGGCATGTAACCGCCACCTTAGCGGTTACACCGTGAACTAGTTAGTACACATCACTGACACCAGAGGTACCCTGATGATTCAGCAGGTTTACAACCCAACTAGTACCAAACTAAAATCTCATCTCTATTACAAAACCCCAATTCTGCCCTTATAACTAGGAAACACACAACTCGAATATTCCACCACCATTTTAACGATATCTCATTTTCAAGGCAAAATCAACCCCATTTTTTTATAAATGGTGTCTTCTTGCAGAACGAATCTACTGCAAACACATCCTCAGATACACTTCACTAATGAGCTACGCTAGAAAGCAACGGCGCACGAAGAAGGAGGAGTAGAACAGATTTATAGGTAATTGTATGTGTGTGTGTGTATTTTACAGCAGATACACACACAATTTAATGGTACTTCAAAGTGTGAAATGTGTATGAATATAATTTCCTAAGAGCGTTGAATAACAATGAAGAGGGACCCAACCAGCCAGCATTTGCAAGTAACGCACAACTTCTGTTGGCAAACTATATGATGATTAATGATGAACAACGTTAACTTTATATGCGATGACCTTATATAACGATGTGGATAATGATTTAGAACGGGAAAAAGTGACGCGGCTCTTAGTGCATATTACTGCAGTAAACTGACTGACAATTTGTCGCGAACAGATTATCATAGGTAATTGGGGTGTCCAAAGTGGTTGGGGTTTGGAGTTATTCCACCAATTGAGGAAGAATTGTTTCGGTTTTACTATATTGAGTAGTACAATTAAGTGCTCAAATTTTAAATCTTTATCGAATTCTCATTCGAGATACCTATAGCCATTACGTTAGGGCCATGGTACAATTTGTGCCCTTAAAAGTAAAATTTTCAGAAATCATTTTTAATGATACCTTTTTAATGAGAGCAATGTACGCGGCTCTCTTAGTGACGTTGACGCGATAAATTATTTGGACTGGTTATCTTCTAGTCAGCAAACATGGTATTCAGAGGAACCATATTTCCATCCAAACATATCCACAAGGCATTCTAGATATCACTTTGATCTCATGGTAATTGATGGAAGACATGTCTCAGGTGTTATGAATGCGCGTGTGATGCATAATGCGAATATAGACTCTGATCACCACATAGGTTCAGCCAAATTACTCACGATACTAAGCGGTGTTCAAAAAGGCTCGTAACCAAAAGCAAAGGAAGCTACACATCGCAAGGCTGCATACCACCGAGATAGTCAATACCTATTCCAACCATCTCTCTCAATTACTGCTATAAACGCCTTTAATTTGAATGTTTCCACTGTTGCAACGAGCTATTTGGGTATGAAAATCCACTCTTAGATAATTTACTTTCTTACGTAAGTGACCCATTTTAACTTACGAACATGATTCATAAATAAGAGGCCTGAAGTTTTCCACAAACTTGGGTCTTCTGCGTGCGTTCTCCAGTTAGTCCTACCAGATGCTGGCACGTCGTCAACAACTTAGTCCTTCCAACAAAGTTTAGTCACCCTGCTCTGCGCCGTCCTTCAGATTCGCCTTCAAACTAGAGCTCTACCAACTCGCTTTTGCCTAAAAGTGGAATGTATGCTCACTAGGTTTGCAACCTCCCTTCTTCCACAAAGTACAAAAACAAAATACACGCAAAATGCTACTTCTTCTCGCACATTTCTCCTCATATTTGCTAATTTTTTCCCTCAAAAGAGAAAAGTTCCTATCGGCCTATGGAACCTAATTTTAAAGAGCGAGTTGGTACCTCTATCTATTATACTGCTCTATGATCTACATCCATCCTGGCAACATGTCCCAGCCATCGTAATAGTTGGATTCTGACTCTTTTTGATACGTCGATGTCGTGGTAAAGTCATACAGCTCATGGTTCATCCAAAGGCGAAACTCCAAGCCCACACATATACTTTTTGAAATACCTTCCTCTCGAATTCTCCCAGGTTTTGTATGTCCGTTATCGTAAGCACCCACGATTCGGTAACATACAACAGTAGGGGTAAAATTAACACCTGGTATAGCTGTTGCTCCTTATCCCGAGATAAGATGGTGTTACTTAAATGCTTCCAAAGTTTATTCACTATTCTCCGCTTTATTTCTCCAAGGGACTGTCCTCCTGCAAGGACAGCGATGGTTAGCTAGTGACGGACCCAGATAACGTTCTGATGACATGGCGAGAATATTTTAGCAATTTTCTGGATACAGACACCACTCCAAAATACCCTGTTCCATTCCGTAACGATAGTATGTATTAACTTTCTACCTCCAAACCAGAGCGTTATACGAGTGGCAATATCCCGCATTAAAAATAACAAAGCAGCTGAGCAGATGATTTCCCTTCTGAACTGTGTAAGGCAGGTGGAGAGGAGCTGATAAGGAGCGCGAATAAGGAGAACATCTGGCTAGAGGAGAGCACGCCCGTGAATTAAAATCTTAGCCTGTTATGTCCCATATACAAAAAAGAAGATCGTAGTAATATGTTCGAAAGGACCTTGAACGCAATTGGTAATAGCTTATAAGGTCCTTTCGAGCATATTGTGTAACCGTCTAAAGCCGATTGGAAAAAATCTAATTGAAACTTATCAGTGCGGTTCTAGACGTGGCAAAAAAAAACTCATGAGAAGCAGATTGACATCGAGTGAGAGTCTACTGGTTTCTGACCCTGCGTTAATGTTGACAACTTTAATTTTGAAGTGGTAGATGATTTTGTCTACCATTGCTCCTTCGTTGACCTGGTAACGCCGTTAAACTGTGCGCCAAGCAAAGGACTGAATGACAAAGTCCTCTCTTAACTAACAAAAATCCTACTTTAAGTATTAGACACAGATTCTACCATGATACTGATCATACCAATCCATGCTTCATGCTGAAATTATCCATACTAGCAGTGGCGGATTTACACACAGGCCCGGACTTATGGCAGCATGATTTTAAGGGAGCCAAAATTTAAATTAACCAGTACAGAAATTTCAGTCAGGTAAACTGACTGATAAACACCATCACCCAATATAAGATATTGTTGATGTCTTGAGTTATTGAAATGAATAGATTTTTAATTAGAATAAAATTACTTATGTATATTTTTTCCCATGCTTGTGGTGCAAAATCGTCCAAAACTTTACTTATTTGTGTAGGGGGTATAGGTGCCGGTTTGGAATTTATGTGAGAAATATTAATTTTTCAAAAAAATTTAATTTTGATAGGGGGTATCACAAGAGGTGAACCGATACAGTCCTTATTCATTCCTAACTCAAATTTTCATACGTACAACTTACGAATAATTTGACTGAATTCAGTGCACTTACAAAAAAAGATATGTATGTAAGACTATAGGGGTGAGTTCGGTCCTTTGTGTGGGACGTACCAGAAGGGATGTGTCAAATAGTTAGGTTTTCTGAGGTTTCGCCTCCTATCACAATATAAATTAACCCACTAATTTTCATTACCCCTCAAACGTCCGTTTGGAAGTTATGGAAGAATTATTAATTTTCCAAAAATAGGTAATTTTGTATGGGAGGTACCAGAAGGGGTGTGTCAAATAGTTAGGTTTTCTAGGGTTTTGCCTCCTTTAATAACATAAATTAATCGACCAATTTTCATTACCCCCCAAGAGTCCGTTTGGAAGTTATAGAAGAAATATTAATTTTCCAAAAATAGGTAATTTTGTATGGGAGGTACCAGAAGGCGTGAACTGATATAGTCCATATTCATACCTGAGTCTAATTTTCATAAGCAAACATCATACGCAAAATTTGAGTGATCTCAGTTTACTTACAAAAAAGATATGTATGTAAAACTATAAGGGTCAATTCGGTCATTTGTATGGGAGGTACTAGAAGGGGTGTGTCAAATAGTTATGCTCTCTGAGGTTTCGCCTCCTATCACAACATTAATTTATCGACCAATGTTCATAACCCCCCAAGTGACTGTTTTGAAGTTATTGGAGAAATATATAATTTCCAAAAATAGGTCATTTTGTATGGGAGGTACCAGAATGCGTGAGCCGATATAGTCCATATTCATACCTGAGTCTAATATTTACAAGCAAACATCATACGCAAAATTTGAGTGATCTAAGTTTACTTGCAAAAAAGATATGTAGGTAAAACTATAAGGGTCAATTCGGTCATTTGTATGGGAGGTACCAGAATGGGTGGGGCACAGGTTTCGGTTTTCTTAGGGTTTGTCTACTTTTGCAAGATAAATAAACTCACCAAATTCAAACATCCTCCGGTTGTCCGTTTGGAAGTTATGGAAGAAATATTAATTTTCCAAAAATAGGTAATTTTGTATGGGAGGTACCAGAAGGGGTGGGGCTATGCAGCCCATTTACAATCCCATAAGTTCGTTTTGCAAAATATTGATACTGGTAAATTTTCATACCGATCCGTTAAGGTTTACTCGAGTTATCCTGCTGACCAGCCATCCAGCCATCCAGCCATCCAGCCAGCCAGCCAGACAGACGGACATAGCTCATTCTTCTTAAAAAGTTCTGAAACGAATTTGGTCTTAAGATACTTGGGGTCTAACTCGTCTCCTTCAATGCGTTACACTTTTTTTCGTATCAAATGATATATACCCTCATCCCTAAGGGTGATGGTATAAAAATAGTAAAAAAATTTTGTTATGTCAACCAAGCAAAGAGCAAATGAGAAGGAAAAACATTTGTTGCTATGTTTTCATTATGATTACTCATCGCAGAAAAACCAGAAAACTTCATTCAGTTCAATTACTGGTTAATGAAAGAGAACCATTTTCTGGACAAGAACATTTTAGTACAAATATTTATTACCCCATTTTGGACACTCTGAGTGTACAGTCATCAGAACGTAAAAACACATACGAAAAGCTTTTTGTAAACTTCAACTTTTTTGATAGCTTATATAAAATAGATACAAATGAGTTAAAAATTCAAGCAAATAAACTCGCCAAAAAGTATCCTGCTGATCTAGAAGAGACACTAGCAAATTAATGCATTCTTACTTACTTACTTGAGTGGCCAATTACAATTTACGAAACGTAGTTCATAAATTTGAGGCCTGAAGTAATAAAGAATTCCACACGCTTCGGTCTTCTGCGTGTGTTCTCCAGTTAGTCCTACCAGATGATGGCACATCGCCTACCACTTGGTCCTTCCAACGGAGTTTGGGTCTCCCTGCTCTTCGCCGTCCTTCAGGTTCGCCTTCAAACACCTTTCTCGCTGGAGCATTTACATCCATCCTGGCAACATGTCCCAGCCATCGAAGTCGTTGGATTCTGACTCTTTTAGCTACGTCGATGTCGTGGTAAAGCTCATACAGCTCATGGTTCATCCGATGGCGAAACTAGCCTTCGACACAGATAGGTCCATATATTTTTCGGAGTACTTTTCTCTCGAATACTCCCAGGTTTAGTATGTCCGTTGTAGTAAGCACCCATGATTCGGCACCATACAACAGAACAGGTAAGATAAGCACCTGGTATAGCTGTTTCTTAGTATTCCGAGAGAAGGTGGTGTTACTAAAGTGCTGCCGAAGTCCGTAGAAACACCTATTGGCTAGCACTATTCTCCGTTTAATTTCTTGGCTGACATTATTCATCTTGTTGACGGAAGATCCGAGGTAGGTAAATTCGTCCACTACCTCAAAACAATAATTGTCAACGTTCACGGTGCGTCCCCATCGAGAGGACTCTTTGTTCGTCGAAATCATTATTTTTGTTTTGTCCTCGTTGACCGCTAAACCTATTTTGCTGACTCCTTTTCTAGCGATGAGAAAACTGCAGTAACATCCCGCAGATTTCGGCCAATGATATCTATATCATCGGCGTAGGCTAGTGGCATGTGGCTTTTGTGGAATATGGTGCCAGACATGTTGATACCAGCCTTTCTCATCACCTTCTCCATAACTATGTTAAATAGTGTACAGGACAGGCTATCGCCCTGCCTGAGACCTCTTTCCGTGTTGAATGGTTCAGACTGATCCTTACCAATCTTAACCGAGGATTTGGTGTTGTCTAAGGTACATTTGCAAAGTCGAATCAGCTTTGCAGGAATACCAAACTCAGACATGGCCTCATAAAGCCTATTCCTTATCGGAGAGTCGAAGGCAGCTTTGTAGTCGACAAAGAGGTGGTAGGTGTCGATCTGCTTTTCATGGGTTTTTTCCAGGATTTGTCGTAAGGTGAATAATTGATCCGTCGTAGATTTACCAGGTCTAAAGCCGCACTGATATGGTCCAATTAGTTTTTCTACAACGTTCACACAATATGCTTGAAAGGACCTTGTACGCAATTGGTAATAGGCTTATTCCACGGTAGTTCTTACATATGGGACATAACAGACTGAGACTCCAATCCCCGGGCATGCTCTCCTCTTGCCAGATGTTCTCCATGAGCTGATGCATGCTCCTAATCAGCTCCTCCCCGGCCTTAAACAATTCAGCAGGGAGACCATCGGCTCCAGCAGCTTTGTTGTTTTTAAGGCGGGAGATGGCCATACGTTTCTCGCTCTGGCTCGGAGGTGGACAGTTAATACCATCGTCATGGATTGGAGCGGGGTCTTCTGGAGTGGTGTCAGTATCCAGTAAATTTCTAAAGTGATCTCTCCGTATCTTCAGAACGTTATTCGGGTCCGTCACTAGCTGACCATCGCTGTCCTTGCAGGAGGGCAACCCTGTTCCACGCATTCTCGCTTTCACTCTCTTGTAGAATTTTCGGGCTTCCCCTCTACTTCGGAGCAACTCAGTGCACTCGTCCTGCCTCTTCTTCAGCTCCTTCTTTTTTCTTCTAAAAAGACGCGTTGCCTGTCGTCTCTTCTCCCTGTGCCGTTCACGAACAGCTCGCGTTGCCATTCACTGCAGTTTCGCCATGTATGCAGCAACCGTCTCTCTCGTGGCATTGCGACATTCATCATCGTACCAGGCATCTTCTTGAGACGGCTTTGAGTACCCAAGTACGCTTCTCGCAGCCCGTTCTAAGGAGTCGGCTATATTTTGCCACTGCGAGGTTATATTGTCAGGGGTTGGAGCATTCCGCAGCAGTTGAGTTAGGTGGTTGGAGTAGGCGTTTGCTACCTCTGTGGTCCGCAGTTTACCGATGTCCAGCTTTCGTTGTGCCTGGTTACGTACGTTTTTCGCCATGCTTAGCCTTGTGCGTACCTTAACTGCGGTAAGGAAGTGATCGGAGTCAATGTTCGCACCCCTAATCACTCGTACGTCCAGAACACTCGATGCGTGCCTTCCATCGACTACCACATGATCAATCTGATTCCTTGTCAATTGATCTGGAGATAACCATGTTGCCTTATGAATATTTTTATGGTCAAATCTAGTGCTGCAAACTACCATATTTCTTGCCGCAGAGAAATCAAATCAACTCAGTCTGATGCCATTGTTCGACGTTTCGGTGTGCAGACTGAATTTTCCGATGGTAGGCTCAAATGCGGTTTCCCTGCCTATTTTAACAATAAAATCGCCTAGTACAATTTTAATGTCATGGCTCGGGCTACGGTCATATACATTTTCTAGGCTCTCGTAGAACTCGTCTTTGTCCTCATCGCTTTTCTCTTCTGTCGGAGCATGGGCACATATAAGTGTTATGTGGAAAAACTTTGTTTTGACTCTTATGGTGGCTATACGTTCACACACCGGGTTGAACCTTGAGACTAGGTGTCGCAGTCTCTTGCCAACCACAAATCCACATCCAAACTCGTGCTTGTCCGCATGGCCACTATAGTAGATGTCGCACGTCTTCATGCGCGAGCACCCGTGTCCCGTCCACCGGATTTCCTGTAAAGCGGTTATGTCAGCCTTGTATTCTTCGAGGACTTCCGCCAGTTGGATAGAGGCACCTGGTCTATACAGTGTTCTAACATTCCAGGTACATATCCTTAAATCTTGGTCCTTAATTCGTTTGCGGTGGTTGTCAACATTTTGGGGGGTCCATTTTATTCTTTTCTTACTTCTTTTCATTGCAATAGTTTATACGTCGGTGGCGGGTTGAAAGCCCAGCGCACCACGTCGCAGTTTTCTCCTCCTGCCAGGATTTTATTACAGCCGCCCATTCTGGGTCAGACGCTGACCAGGGTTCCGCTCACTCTGAGCAGACGTGCCTGGGTTTTAGGTTTCGCCCCTCACAGTTAGTCGTGCTCTGACGGGTGTCAGAGGCACGCTTCCAGGCGTCACCAAGTGGAGGTACTCCGTCCGCAGTAGTACTACGAATACGGAGCTCTGTGAGTAGACTTGAAGTGCAATTGGCAAGGATCACTCTGGGTTTGCCAAGTTAAACCGATCAGAAGCTTTACCTTGCATCACACTCCCGACGCCCAAAATTAATGCATTCATTTACATTATTAACTCAAAGATTCATTGGAAAGTACTGAAAACGTGCGCTCTGCACAACATATACCGATACATTACATTCACGTAATCTTCAAGATGTTTACCCCAATGTCCACAAAGCTTTACGAATTTTTTTAGTATCCCTGCTACAAACTGTTCAGTAGAAAGATCCATTTCCACCCTGAAAAGGGTAAACAACTATCTAGGTCCAAGATAGACTTAATGGTCTTGCATTATTGTTTATTGAAGGCCAATTAGTGCAAGAAATAAACTATAGAAATTTAATTGGCGTTTTGCCCAAGCAAAGTCCCAAAAGACTAAATTATTAAAAGAAGCACTGATTAAAGAATTTTAATTATTTATTTTTAGAAATAGTATTGTTTTTCAAAAGTTATGTATAAAGTAACTTTAATTTTTTACTAAAACTTTTGTTATTCTTTAATATCTGCATACATATGTACAGTACTTCCATTTATTTTATTTTAATTCTGAAAGGAAATTATAAAATTTGTTACACACTGGAAAGCAGGAAATTATACGCTCCACTATATTTCGGTGCAGATGTACTTAAAGGGTCATAATCCAAAAACCGAATATAAGGAATGAAAGAGAATCTAAAACTACACTTTTACATCCAATAACAGCAAAATTGTATTTAGTTAAGTTTATGTTTTTCGCATTTTTTTTTAAATTTTGGGGTGATTATGGAATTATACACACTGGGTTTTAATTACGAAATAAAACTTATATTACAACATAAAGCAAATTTAAAATAAAAAACACTTTGTAATAATGCGTGTGACCTCTTTAATTTTGAATAAATCAAAAATGCCTTCGGTCATACTATTTTTTAGGGTTTTTGGGGTTGAACTTTCTAAGGAGTCCCAAGCCGCTATCTTTTGTACCAGAAAACTTTTTTAAGACAAAAAGTACTATTTAGTACAAAAAAGTACTCTGGTGCAAAAAAAGTACTTTGTGCAGCAGAAAAGTGTTTTTGGGTCAATAAAAGTACTTTTTGGTACAAAAAAAGTATTCTGGTACAAATAAAGTACTTTGTGCAGCAGAAAAGTGCTTTTGGGCCAATAAAAGTACATTGTGGCATAAAAATTTACTTTTGGTACATAACATAATAAATAAATAAAAGGTAATGATCCGAGCCGATATTAGCACCACGGATCACACGCACGTCCAGTGGCGGACTAAGGCTAAAGCGGGCCCTAGGCAACCTTGTAATTTCGGGCCTTTTTTCAGTCATGACACATATATACTTATCGTTTGGTAGTTTGGTTTTAAAGAAAAAAATTTTGAAAAATCATATATGTACATGCGCAAAAACTAAATAAACATAATTTATTAAAACAAACAAACATTGACATAATTTATTGAAACATACAAACATAAACATAATTCATTAAAACAAACAAGCATTAATATAATTCATTAAAATAAACAAACATTAAGATAATTCTTTAAAACAAACAAACTTAAACAAATGTACTCAGACTGATTAGTTATATTGTCTTTTTCTCACTTATAATTCTGCAAACTCGTCAATAATTTTTTTATTATTATTAGCCTTTAAAACAACTTGACACATATATATATTTATATCTTAGTGCCTAAGTCAGAGGCCGAAATGATCAAAGATTTCCATTCGCTTCGATCTTGTGCGCACCGTCTCCAGTCAGTCCTACCAAGCAGCGTCAGTGATTCCTCCACCTGGTCCTTCCAACGTAGTCGCGGTCTCCCTCTTTTGCGCCGTCCTTCGAGGTCTTGATAGAATACCTTTCGCGCTGGAGTTTCCTCATCCATTCTCACGACATGGCCTAGCCAGCGTAATCGTTGCACTTTGATCCGTTTAACGACATCAATGTCGTGGTATAACTCGTACAGCTCATGGTTCATCCGAATCCTAAACTCGTCAATAAGCTTGTCATATTTAATAGAGTTATTTAATAACTCTTTTTTTATAAAGCAATGATAAACTATTAATTTTTGTTGGCCTAATGTGGATCTTAAAAAATTTTGCATTCTGGCCATTACTGAGAACGATCTTTCACCGCTGGCATTGCTTATTGAAAGGTTTAAATAAATTCTCAGAATTATGTTTAAATTTGAGAATATTGCAATAATATTATTTTCCAGAATAAATGAGCACATGGATACAGGAAAAATAATATTTTGTTTACTTATAAAATACTTAAATAGCAATACTTCATTTTTCAGTTCTGCTAGGTTTAAATCTTGTTCATAGCATTGTAATTTTTCTATTGAAGAGTCACTAACATCACTGTCATGAACATTTTTTTTAATTTATTGTTAATAGTTATATCTCTTAGATCTTTTTTAATGTTGCTTATTAAAGAATCGCATACAACAAAAAAAAATATCTACTTTTAAATGTTCTTTGCCACTGAATCTTATTTCATGTTCTGGAATTTCTTCATTAAATAGTTTTCGTATTTTCTGCCGTTTTTTTTATCATTAGTATATGCAATATCTTTAACTTTTTCTGCTTCTTTTTTTAAGTTGTCAAAATCAACTCTAACAGTTTGTATGAAATGAATCATAAATCATAATGAATTATATATTAAAACTGCTGTAGTTAGGGATTCGAGACATTTATCCTCTCTAAATTCTTTTCCCATATAATAAAAACAGTACATATTCAAATGTATCAGGTTTTTTATGTAAACCGGCTGCTTCGGACCTTGTTAATGGTTTTTCATCACTGTTTGAGGAAAAATGATGTAAACAATGTTTAATTTCATCATAATTTTTCTTTAAGGATTTCACAGCATCGGATCGAGCAAACCACCGGGTGTCACAAATAGGTTTAGCACTCAAGTGTTTGCTCTAACAAAATTTTTGTAATGCATTCCACCTATTTGTATAACTTTAAAAAAACACGTACAATTTCTGAACGATATTGAAAAAAGCGGTAATTTCCATGCAACTTTGGGCAGCAGCGCTTCCAATTAAAATTAATAACACTGTTATACAAAAAAAAATATTTTCCATTTTTCTGGGTGTCTGAAATTTGATTTCTATGGTTATTAATATCATGATTTCAAATATGTTTTCAGATTTTTTTATCAGGCACAGTTTTTTAGTTATTTAGATTTAAATTTTTTCAGCATTTTTAATGTTGCATTAAAATACATTTCGCATAAATGTATTGAAAACTTTATTTGATCCAGCAGAATCTTTTCTGAATACAGTAAGCGATACTTGTAGAGCTTAAAACATGAAAAATAAGAAGAAAAAATATGTATTTTCTATTGGTTAACAAAGTTTTTATTTTATTTTATGCTGAATATCCTTGCAGTCTCCTAAAATGTTCCAGGTGCAGTCAGCGAATATAGTAGGCATATCTTTTCCTTCGTAACGCTTTTCTAAAGTTAGAATGTCTTTGTGGAACCTTTTACCATATTCATCGGACACGTCGCTGCAGCATTTATAAAAGAAATCCAAATAAGAGAACAAAAATTCACTTTCAAGGATATGTTGCATCCCAATTTTACGTAGAATATTAAAAAGAGAATAAGGTAATTATAAAATAGAATAGGACCATAATTGCAGCGGAAAAAGCATGTTGCTACCTGTTTCTACAAATTTTTTTAAACAATCGCCTCCATACAAATTTTTAATGGAAAACAAAACTTATTTGCAAATAGCCAACAAACTATGCCTCATAGCTAAATTCTGATTGCGCATTTTAATTTCCCATGTCAAAAACTCTTAGAAACACATAATGAAACACAAGAGAAAAAAACCCTTGACGAACAGTGTTATTGAGATATGCTAATTTTGGCTGTATCTTTATTTAGAATTGTTCACTATATTTCATTGGATTATTTTTTGTTCGATGTTCTTTCTGCGCTTTCGGTTCTTCATTAATAAAGTTGAAAATGGGAACTGGACGATGACATTTGTGGTACACTGTATTTATATTTAGGTATTACCAGCGGAAAGACGGACGGACGGATATCATAGCAAAAATTGCTATATATTTTACTTTTTGTTTTTGTAATCATATCAATTATTTATTTAACTTTAATAAAACAAACTATATATTATATCGTTGGAAAGTCTCTTCTTTCCAAATCCGCTGAGAAACTTAAAATCGGTTCATATTTATCCGCGCTACTGGCTTATAAGTGCGTAAAAGTTTTAAAAGCTGTTTTTTTACCCGTAACTCAAGATGTTGGGGGGTTTTGGAAATTTGAAAAACAGATTCTGTAATGCTCAGCAACACCTACCAGCAAAATAGTATAATTTCTCAGGTATTGATTTATTTCGCTCTGTGTTATCCATAGAAAAATGCATGTGTCCGCAACGCAAATTTAGATTGAAGAAGCATAAAAGTAATAGTATTTTCAATGTGAAGGATGTTGTTTATATAACCCCAATATGTCTTCTTTATTTCACAAAAAAAAGAATATAATGATCACATAAGAAATTTCGCTAAATTTTGAATACAACATTTTAAGTAAAGTTTTATTAAAATAACATTATAGTAAGTACTGTCGAAAATCTAAATTTTTTAATATGAACATAATCTTCAAAATATTTCAACTTTTCGAGAAAACTACATAATAAAAAAAAACGTGCGTCCGCAACGCCAGGAAATAACCATATACATTCATGTATGTATCTAAATTAAAAAAAATTAATACCAAATAATTTAAGTATTAAAGGGCGGCATATCAAATAGTGCCTAGAGCGGCAGCAGTTCTAAATCCATCACTGCATACTAGCCTACAGAAACCGTCAAAGATCAAACCTTGGTACGGGGAAGAATGTCGCAATTCAACGATGAGAAAGAATGCTGCATATACATGTGACGACTTTGCAGCCAACGTGAGCTGTCGAGCAAAATCACAAGGGAAAAACGGAAAGAAGCGACGAACCTATTCAGAAGGAAGAACCAAGAGCATTTAATAAGGGAGAGTGAGGAGCACCGAAATGGTAATGGCAGCCGAAAATTCTAACGGAAAGTAAGTCATAGAACTTATGGGTATTGCAGTGGCCTAAAGTCCTGCCAAGTTAAGAGCGGGAATCTTGTAACAGACACACAGGCCTTGTTAAGGATTTGGAGAGACCACTTGTCAAAACTTCTATTAACTGAGGACCCAGATAACAATGATAACATCTCGATTGAAAATGATGTGACCTGACCGACTACCCGATTACCGATCTCATGGAAACCTAACAAATATTATCCCGGCTTAAAAACAACAAAGCTGCGGAAGCTGATTGATCTCCAGCTAAGCTTTAAACAATAGTGGTGAAGAACTTGTTAAATATATGCACCAACTTCTATGCACGATATGGCAGAATAAGAATACGCCAAAAGATTGCAGTCTCGGTGTACTGTGTCTATTGTTTAAAAAGAGCGTGGTATCCGCCTTCTATATATTGCACATTAGATACCATCAAATATGTATCTAAAGCCTATTGTCAACTATCTGATACGTCCTTATCAGTGTGGCTTTAGACCTAGAAAATCTACAACGGATCAGATTTTCACACATCGGCAAATATTGGAGGAAGAACCCCGTGAAAAGCAGAACAATACATACAAACTTTTTGATGATTATAAAGCCGCATTTGATAGTCCGATACATAGCAAACTTTTTGAGGCAATACCTGAGTATAGTATACCTGCTTAAATGATTCTTCTTTGCAAAAGGACGCTTATTGATACGAAATTATCAGTAAAAATTGGTAAGAATTTCACCGAACCGTTTGATGCCAGACGAGCCCTCATACAAGGTGACAGTCTATCGAGTACTCTAATTGGAAAAAGTATTGAGAAAAGCTGCAGTAAACACAACTGACACAATCTTCAATAAGTCACATGTTTCCTGCGTATGCCAATGATATCGATGTTATTGGTTGGAGAGGTAACTGCAGCGTTTTCTAGCATTGAGAAAGAATCGTCAAAAATGGGTTTTGTGATGAACGAGGACAAAACGAAGTTAATGGTTTCAACGGATAAAAATATTAAATGTTGGCAACTATAACTTCGAAAAAGTGAAAGAATTTGTTGTCAATCTCGAAATTAAAAAAATAGATGCTATTACGGTGTAAGCAAATACTTTCGGGACAACTTTTCTCACTCAAATAACGGCACGAGCTGATGTACAGGCTGATTAAATTTTAATGGCCGATTTTGATTTTAAAT
Organism: Muscina levida; assembly: GCA_964034835.1. Taxonomy (NCBI): domain Eukaryota; kingdom Metazoa; phylum Arthropoda; class Insecta; order Diptera; family Muscidae; genus Muscina; species Muscina levida. Next base: position 49,114,242 of record OZ035884.1, on the reverse strand, counting down.
AAAACTCAAAACACACTCGGCGGCACACCTCCATCCGATGGTCCAAATTTTCGATGACGCTGAGGCATAATTGACGTTCTATGCCGTTAATGTGCCGAATTATATCATCCTTTAACACATGAATTATTGCTGGCTTGTCGACGTACACCTTTGATTTCAGAAAACCCCAAAGAAAAAGTCCAACGCTGTTAAATCACATGGTCTTGGCGGCTAATTGACATCGCCACCACGTGAGATAACACGGCCAATCCTGCTTATTGACGAATCCACTGAGGTGAAAATGTGCCTTATCACTTAAGATGATTTTCTTCGAAAATTGATCATCCACTGTTGCATTTCTAGGCACCATTCTGACCATTGACGACGTTTGGAATGGTCATGAGGCTTGAGTTCTTGAGTCAATTGCACTTTTTAAGCGTGTAAATGCAAGTCTTTATGCATAATGTTCATCAACGACAAGCGTGAAAGGTGCAATTGTTGGGCACGACGACGAGTTGAGGTGGACGGCTGTTCAGCCACACTATCGCGAACAGTAGCAATATTTTATGCAGTACGAACTATACGCGCATTCACTGGTGTTTTCCCATCTCCTACAGACCCGGTTAGCTCAAAATTGTTGCACGACTTTTCTTGATTGTTCAGACATTTGGACGATTTAATTGACCGAAGTGCACGATATGCATTTTGATTTGAACGCCCATTTTCATAATAAGCCTGAATATCTTTAACGCGTTGCTCGATTGTGTATCTTTCCATGGTTCAAATTGAGTAAGTCTGAAATTGAGAAATGTCAAATGAAATGCAGAAGAGAACTTGACGTTTTGGTGTGGTTCACATTAACATCGGCCCTTACAATTTAAACACCCTTTATTTTAAATGTTTGTAGTTTAAATTTGGAACTACCCGAAAGATATCTCAATATTCTTCTTCTTATTATTTGGCAACAATCAGAAGCAGCACGTAGAAAAGAATTCCAAGCGCTTTTGGTCACCTTCTACTTAGCCGCCCATCGAGTTTATTGCCGAAGACTTTTCGAGCTGGAGCATTTTCATTTATTCGTCCAACGTATCCAAGCCATAGCATTCGGTCTATTTGAATACGTTTGACAACGTCGATGTCGTTATACAGCTCATGGTTCATTCGACGACGGGTCCTACTATGTTGATAATGATTTGGGGAGGATGTCATCCTAATTTTCACGGACGGTTTGAAATTTTGGGTTTGAAATGTGAAATATTTTGTAGAAGCTTACACCACTTCGAGAAATCTTCGACAATGCCGGTCGTCTCTAGAGGAGATAGCGAGACATTCGACGGCTACCCTCACAAGAGTTCCAGAACATGGTGACATAAGTGGTAACCAAAGGGCAGATACATTGGCAAAGGCCATCACCACCGTGAACTCGGGCAGAGTTTACGGTCTCATAGGTGTCCCTTTTATAAGAAGGAAACTGAATCTCATGGCAAAGGAGAGATGAGTAACAGAACACACTTGCACTGCGACAGAATTGTGCTGAACCTGTCCAGAGTATACCTACCTTAGGGACATCATAGCCGTAATAACCGGTTAGGGGTCGGTTGCTAAACTCGCTAAGTTGTTGAAACTTCCCTACAACGACTTTTTTAGAATCTGCAATGATGAAGAATATACCACGGAGCATTTTCTATGACACTGATATATGATATATGCCTGGTCATCGGACACTTATGAACAATACATGTCTATCAGTAGGCAATTTGCGGAACATCCAAGCCATCATCATTGACCGTACAGAATTGGAGTATTTGTTGCGAAAATTTGAAAATGGTATCACACAATTTAGTATTTTCTTGTGAAAAAGACTGTTAGATTATATAAACTTTTATACAGTCGAACTTCCATAACTTGAACCACCATTATCCCTATTCTTTTTTTAAAGCCTTGTAGTGCTTATCAGTTGTAGAGTCATTCATTGGCAAATATAAATTCAATGTTCGGAAAAAAATTTCTACATCATTTTTTTAAGTTTGGTAAAAAGTTTCCTTCACCGAAGCCTCGCCATCACTCTCCGACCCGCTTAAGTTTGGACCCTTTAAGTCATGGCAGTAATGCTCACCAATATCAATAGGATAGTCAGTTGTGCTAAACTCACTATCTACTTCAATATAATCCTAAAGAGTAGCATTGCAGGTTATTTTGTGGGCTTTTAACCAAGCTTCATAATCAGCTTCAATTTCATTTTGATTTTGTCAATACTAGTCAGAAAAATTAGGGGTATTTCATCATCTTCATCCCACATAGAATCCAGCTTTTTTGAAGCAATTCGCTTTGATTTGATTACTGACGTTAATATTCCATGCTTTTGTGATATGTTGAATGCAATCCATTAGTGTAATATCCTGTTTTTCGTTTGCCTCTATGCGCTTTAAGCGCGACTGACATTTGTGCATAGAATTGCCACTTATTCAAACAAAAAGAGGCAAATGATAACGAGGTGTTTCGCCGAATTAAAAAAAATGATACAAAACAAACAAGCAAATAACGGCTTTTTAGCTAAATGCAAGGGACCGGCCGTGGCATAGTGGTTAGAACACGCGACTACCATGCGGGAGATCGCAGGTTCAAACCTGGCTCCAGTCATCTTAAAAGAAAAAAAAAAAAAATTTTTCTTTCATTGTCGGCTCTCCTCGAATGTTGTTGACAGCAACTTCGCAGTATTAAGCGTCGATTCAATCGGCGTGTCTAGTAATAGCTTCTCAAAACGGTGACGTTCGCATTCGTCGATATACAAGTAGGTGCCGTTAGTTGTGAATCTAAAAATAGAAAGCGTGTTATTTCACAACAACGCGAGAAGCTATCCCATACCTCATTCATGGGGTGCAAAGGGAAATTAAGTTTTTAAGTTTAGCTAAATGCAAACCGAAAGAGAACAAAAAAAACACATTACTTCGAGTTATAGAATTGATAGGTATGTATGTATTTTCGTTCGAGTTATGGAAGTTCGAGTTACGGAAGGCGAATTGTGAGTTATTTACTCTCCTAACGCTACTTCCAACCGATTTAGTTCGAGTTAGGGAAAATTCGAGTTATGGAAGGTTGACTGTTTATATAAAATCTAAGCAAATTTGACAAAATACAGTGCATATTAGCATTAACAACCCCTACTGTGCGCTACCATGAACTTTGGATTTCGACTTTCTGCGCCTGCACTGATGAGGATGTTATCTTCACTTTTTCCAAACAGACCTCATCTGACAAAGTTATATTTTGCTTTCACTTTCGTGAGTAACTTAATATTATTGATTAGCAGTAACTAGGTACCAATAGATTTGATTAATTTGTAAAGCATAAGAAAGTGACACACCCTTCTTTACTTTGGTGTACCAAATTGTGTTTTCCCACTAATACTCCTACTACTTCTGCCCAACGAACTTATGTGAATGACTCAACTTCCGTCGGCCACGCTACCTATCTAGTTTGTGGCGGAAGTAAACGTAGGCAGTATATTTAAATCATCAAATACTATCATATAACCTTTAAAAATGAGACAAACACCGAAACGACATACATATCTACATAAAGCTTAAAACCCCACGGTAATAGCCAACAAATCTGCATTCCATGTGTCATGCGCCAAATCCCAAAACAACATTGAAAATGTAAAAACCATTAATTGTCCAAACGATCCGCCACAATTTGTGGTTCAACAAATAATTCATTATTCGATGTGTATTCGTGTAACATTGTAACAAATTTCACCCGCTTCAATCCACAACCAATTTTTCATTTTTCTTTTTCATTTCCCTCCTCCTCATCCTTCTCTGAAGAGAGACCTTGAGAGACTTGACTATCGCACTTCTCACGAATGTTGTTGCCAACTCATAAACATTAAAACCCTCCCCCATATTTTACTCACATCAAAAGTGCACCACATCGTTTACTGCCTCTATCGCTGTGTCATTGGTAGATCACAATAACCGAACAACACTTCGTTATATTTCGTCGCTATCACGAACACTACAACCAATCATCTCTTAGTAACGAGTCTTTGTTGTTGCAAAACAACTTTTTTCACCACCTCAGGCGGTGGTAGTTTTTTCTCGTTCATTTTGTCAGATTGTATGTGTGTGCGTGAGAGAGGAGGTGCGCGCGTGTGTGTGTAGCATGTTGTTGCAGCGTTCATTGCTTTGAGTTATTTCTGGGGCAAAAGAAGTACAGTACGTTCGTTGAATGTTTAGTTCAGTTTGCTGTTGGCCGTCCGACGCGTAAGTTGCTTTGCGCTTGGGGTCGCGTCGATTGGCTTATTTAACTTTGGGTGGACGTAGTGTACGTTTGTTCTGTTGCTTGGCTGTTTTTTTTTTGTTTGATTCGTTTCTGTTCTCCATTTTTAATTTTTTTTCTGATATTGTTTTGCTGTTGTGGCATTGACGCTTCTCCTCTGTTGTGTCAATAAAAATGGCTTTAATGTAATGCATTGAAAATATTTTCGTTTGTTGCGTAAAGATATTGATTTATGATAAGGGGCGCGCGCGATGCCTGGCATAAGTATTGAGAAAAATAACATGATTTCATAATTCGAACATAAATCTTTGGTATACGAACAGAGTGTTCGTGGTGGAGGGAGGGGGTACGTTGTGGCGTTAGTGGGAATTTTACCTGCTGTGTCAAGGAGACTGATGACGTAGCAACTGGCAGTTGACATTTAATGGTTTTACTTCCGTTTGGTGTAGACACCACATAAACAATACGGTGTTGTATTTGTAGTGTAATTTTCTTAATGAGTAGATTGATGTTAGAAATATGATTTGTCATAGATGCGTTGATGGTGGAAAGGGAGGATGAAGTAACCAGTTTTAAATATCAAAATAGTAGCTTGTATAGAGGGGCTAGGAGGGATACGTGATGATGATTTCTATAAGGGCAACATATTGTATTGTATATTAACAAAATATTAAAGGCAAACTGTTTTCCTAACAAAACAATTAAAAATTTAATAAAACATGCAAAAAGTACAGGCAATACCAAGTACAATGAACAACCCATGAAATTTTACAAATTAACAACATATAGGTACATACCACAATTTTCGGAAAGACTGAAACACTCGGATATATATATATATATACGGATTATATAGATCAAAGAACCACATCAACAGAATTTTTGATGTCTTTAATAAAGATGGAGAACAAATCAACGGTGGCAAGTTAATTTTATGCAATACGGTAAATGTTGGAACTACTAAATCAGAAGTCAAACGATAGTCTCTCAAAACTGTCTAAAAACCTGTTGTCAAACTAATGGAGCAAAAACTGTGTAACGACCGGACACGATTCCAACATTGAAATGTTAACGGAATAACTATGATAGACGTTACACTCTAGAATGCAGCATTTCATAGTCGTTCCATAGGAAAAGACATCGAATTATAAACGGGACACGGAACAAGTGGTTCACATGTAATAACTCTTGAAGGAAGAAAGATCTTAGTTTTATTTTATATGTTTTTCTATGTAAATAAAATTGTGTTTAATAGTTGTTATTGTTTTTATACTGATTGTGATACTGTATTTCCTGTTTTAGTGGAAATATCATCTGAAGATAGTTATCGATGTTCACGGAAATATTAGGAAACAATCTGGCAATCTTTTTTTCGGAGTTGGGCCTTTTGAAAGCTGCCACTTAATTTATGCTCAGTTTGGCTTGCCACTTCAAAATGAATAGACATACTCCTGGCCATGCCAAAATTCTGGACCTAATCAATGTGAGCTGTCACACGGATTACACCATACCGGTTACCCTTACATGGGGACATATATAGTAAGCAAAGAGCCAATACATTGGCAAGGGCGAAGTTTAGGCCTCATTGGGATCCACCTCTCACAAGGGGGAAACGGCTAATTGCGGGGAACTGAAGATCATTCCTAAGGAGAGATGAGTGAGAGAAACCACTTGCACAACAACCAAACAATTTGGCCTATAATGGATGTAAAGAGGACACTATTTGTGCTGAACCTGTCCAGAGTCCACATGAGGAACATTATAGCTGTAATAACCGATCACACGCTAAAAAGTTGAAACTACCCCACAACGATTTTTGCAGAAGCTGCAATGACGAGGAAGCATCTTCTATGTCACTGCCCTGCTTTTAGTGTCCTGAAAAACTTGGTCATCGGGCACTGCTAGACTATGCCTGTATATCAGTAGGCGATTTGCGGAATATACATTAGGGTAATAACTTTTTGCATTTTTTGCAAATATCAAATCTCCCCAGACAAAATCGTGTAGGGCATGGAAAAATATTAAGAACTGCATTTTTGGTTTTTCGCTATCGTTAAAAAAGGTTACGCACCAAATGCGTTAAAGTTTTGAATCAAACAAATTTAAAAAAAATAATTTTTTTTCATATAAAATAAAAATAGTACAAGATATATATATATCCACTTTCTAAAACATCGCGTACTTTGAATCTAAAATTTATATCTTACAATACATACTTTTAATCATTTATAGTTATTATTTGTTTACATACTTACATATGTATAAACCTTACTTAAAAAAAATTGTTATTAAAAAAAAATTTAAAAAACATATATTAAAGGCATTTTAGTAATCGCTGTCGGTGCGTAACGTTTTTTTAGCAAATTGAACTGAAATAATTTTTTTTATCATTAATACAATATTTGCCATTAGAAAAGCCCTGGGGAGAATGTTGTCCAAAAAAAGTTATTACCCTAATATACATGCCTTCATCAGAGCGACGAAAAGGCTTGATAGCGACGTTGACCGAACAGAATAGGAATATTTGGTGCGAATATTTGAAAATGGTATCACAACGGGACTCATACAAGGACACATGTGAGCTGTGTTGAACGTGGCTGCCGAATTAACCTAACGTACTCCTGAATAATTTTTGCAAATCGTGTAAATTTAGTATGGTTCGGTTCGCGTGACGCTTAGCGCGCTGCGTCCAATATTCAGTCAACATAATCTCTTTCTCACATTCTCAGAGATGCCAGACAGACAGTGCGCACTGAAGAGGCTGTGCTGTGGAGCAGAGTGTCGAAGAAGACCCGAATCAGTTCATCTGCCATCGGGCGCAACATTTGGAACTGTGCCCATCCACTTTAAGAATAATTTTGCGGAAGGATCTTGGTTTGCGGGTTCACTAAATCCAACTCGCGCAAGAATTGAAGCGGAACGACCAAAAAGCGCGTCGGACGTTCGGTAAATTTGTCCAATACAATATGGCCACCGATCCCGATTTTCACAGAAAATTTTGTTCAGCGTTGAAGCTCACTTTTGGTTGAATGGGTACGGTAATAAGCAAAATTAGCGCATTTGGAATGATGATAATGGACAAGCCATTGTTGAGACGTCGTTACATCCTCAAAAAGCAGAGGAAATCATTGGTCCATATTTCTTCAAAAATTAAGCCGGCCATAGTGTAACAGTCAATGGGGAAAGCTATAGAGCCATGATTGACTTTTTCGTGCCCGAATAGGAGGATGTTGAAGTGGACCACCTTTGGTTCTAACAAGGCGGCTCTACATCCCATACATCCAACGAAACAATCAATTTATTGAAGGAGACTTTTGTGCGTTTTTTTTTCTTAGAAAACATCCTTTAGTCTAAAAAAAAATACATGACCGAACTCGACGGGTTTACCCTAATTCGGACACGAGGAATCGAACTGAAATTTTGTTTTTTTGAGTTATCATGAGCCTTCGTACAAAATTTTTTTTTTTTTAAGTTTATTAAGAAAATAAATTATTTATTATATCCTTTATGGAACTCGGTATATTATATTAATATAATTTGGGTAATTTTTACTTTTTTTCGCCCAATTTTTTTTTTGTGGCATTCTGCATTTTTGGCATTTTTCATACAAAATATCATAACTGCTCTGCGACAAATTTTGTAGTAAAGTAAAGCAAAATAGTAAAGTGTATTTTTGTTGTATCATCAATAAATGGGAGGAGCAATTCTTGAGCGACATTCGCGGCAGTGTAAGCTGCCTTTAAACTGATTATTCAAAAGTTGATATATATATTTAAACAAAATTCGTATTTGTATAAAAATGTTGAACTTGTACAACAATATATTCTATTCAATCTGTCTAAGTACTTTTTTTTTACTTCCATCACAAACCCATTAAAAGCATAAATTAAATCCTAAAATATTTATAGATTGCAATGAAAATTTGTCGGCAAAACACAATCATCATAAACAAACAAACAAACAACTCTCATCGATCTCCTCCACAGAGACAACAAAGTGTTGTTAATAAAAAAAAACATACTGTAAAATAATTAAAAACCATTAGGAAACCCCATAAAAACAATAAGTAAAAACAGCAACAAAAACCATATGGTTTCATCACACACAACGAAATAACACAACAAGTATAACAACAACAAAGTATTACAAAATTACAATGCAATAACAACACTAAACAAAGGAGGCGCTCAGCACTTCAACGATGAATGTTTCACATCATCATCGTCAGTCGTCGCGTTAGCAGCAGCCGAAGAACAAACGACAGCCACCAGCCACATCCACCAGACATTGACATGAACAACAACATAATTTTGTCCAGATGGACTCTGCAATGACACCAGACTACCAACCACTCCCCGCCCATAGCATCACATCACATCATCATCGTAAACAACATTATTATCAGCAGTGACAACAACAACAACAACACTAGTAACATTATTATAAAGTCATAAATAAATAAACAAATGTCTGACGTATGAGCTGCGTGGCGAGCAGTGTGAGCTAAGCGTTTGGCAAACGAAGTCTGACTGCCAACTAAAGATTATGATTTGCTAGAAACGCTTAAAAATAATGAAGTTTCATTGATAAAGATTACGTTTTATTTCTCTCTATTTTGCACCATTTCATTGATTGAACTACAGAATCAACGCAATCGTCAACATAAGAGCTCCAAGTGAAATCTGGCAACGTCGCTTTATAAAAGCAATTTTTTTCATACCCATCTACTGAGTGTTGTTGTTGTGGACAATGTGACCTTTTCGTTTGTGTTGAACAGTGATGTCAATGCAAAGTGCGGAAAAGCGGCAAGAAATTGAAAGTGATAAAGTTTTTAGGTTTTCTTAAAAAAAATTTTCATAATGAATTGGTGCACATTGGCAGAGTAAGAGTGATGCTAAAATGGTCTAGAGCAGTGGTCGGCAAAAAGAGAGAATAATGTATTGATTTTTGTTACATTGTGACACTCTGATTCAAAAATATTAAATTTATACTTGAAATACATTACATTGAGTCTTGTTGCCATTCATTGGCCAGCGGTGGCTATGGTTGCCAACCGCTGGCCTAGAGAAACTTTGTAATACCCAACATAACTGTTTCTGAACAATAGAAACTGAAAACTAAGTTATTGTCGAACAACCACTAAATTTGTGTTATTTTAGTACGGTGACAAAGGTTTAGGTTTTCAAATACACACTCGTACATATATAAAAGTCCCACCCCAGAGATAAAAAATCATGAATCTTAAATTGAAATATTTAAAATTTGTCGATGCAAACTTCTAGTCAAATTCAAAGATATATTAATCTTTGGTCATTTGCTCACCTAGTCCATCTAAGGAGGTTTTGGTCGCACCTTCAAAAAGTTTTTTTCTAAAGGTTTTTCGAGCTGGAGCATTTGCATCCATTCGTACAACATGTCCTAGCTGACACGTTCTGTTTAGTTGAACCGTTACCAATAAATACCTACAATTTTTTGAGTATTTTTCTCTTAAAGACTCCCAGAACTCATTGATCCGGTTATGTCTATGTCTATGACTAAATCTAAAATTTGGTCAACGTCGGACCAATGCTTCAAGGACCTGTTTTAGATCCTGAAAATTTCATAGTAGGCACACCAAAGTCGGTATATCCATTGATTTCATCAATCTATAACTAAATCTAAAATTTGGTCAATGTCGGACAAAGGATTCAAGGACCTCTCTTAGAGTACACAATCAAAAAAATGATACAGAAAACGATGAGGTCAGGCCGCTTTGTTCTATTGAAGATAACTCAACAATCCGCAAATTTCCGCAGCTGAAATGTACATCATAAAAACTTAAAAAAACTTAATTTTCCTTTGCACCCTATGAATGAGGTATGGGATAGCTTCTCGCGTTGTTGTGAATTAACACGCTTTCTATTTTTAGATTCACAACTTACGGCACCTACTTGTTTATCGACGAATGCGAACGTCACTGTTTGAGAAGCTCTTACTAGACACTCCGATTGACTCGACACTTAATACTGCGAAGATGCTGTCACCAGCATTCGAGGGGAGCCGACAGAAAGAATTTTTTTTTTTCTTTTTTTAAGATGACTGGAGCCAGGTTTGAACCTGCGATCTCCCGCATGGTAGTCGCGTGTTCTAACCACTATGCCACGGCCGGTCCCAATTTTGACTAAATTTTTGTACTTTTGGCCAATGGGGACGACCACTGATCGGTTTGCGATCAATGTTCGTCTCTTGATTACCTGACAGTATAATTTTTATTTACAGCTTAGTCAAGGTAGACAAAATCATCTACCACTTCATAGTACTGAAGAATATAGGATCAAAACATATACTGATGTCAAAGTAAAACCGTCGATTGCGTTGGGCCCCCACGGAATTTCAATGCTAATGTTGAAGCAGTTGGAACAACCGGGAGTTGATTACCTCACGTAAGCTCTCAACCTATCTTTAGCCACTCTTGTTGTTCCCGATGCGTGTAAAATTAACAATGTGGTCCCGCTTCTAAATCCTGGAAAATATAAGAGTTTAGTAGACTCTTACAGGCCAAATATTTACCCTCACCAGAAGCGAAGACGCTTAAGGCACTTATACTCCCGAGCCTCAATTGACATTTTCCAATTGCTAGCCACCAACAAGGGTTCCGGAAGCAGCACACGACCACCGCGGTGCACTTTATCACCACACATATTAGCCGCGGTTTAGCCCTGAATAGGCCCTGCGACAGGACTGTTCTCGTGGTTCTCGTCCTGTTCACACATTTTAACATGCCGCGCTGATTGAGTACATTTGGAACACCAGTCTTCCGGCCATATTGAAACGTTGTGTCGTTAACTATATGTGTGGGCGTCAATCATTTGTGGTACTCAGAAACCAAAAATCAAAACCCCGTAGAGTGAGAACTTTCTCCGAAACTGTTTACGCTCTACGTTTCTGGAATTACGCAACCACCTAAAGGCGTAAAAATCGTAACATATGCTGACGACTGAGCGATCATGGCCGCAGAACCAAAATTAGATAATATCTGCGATGAAATAAACTGCTACTTAACGGATCTTGAAGCCTTTTTCACTACAAGAAAACTGAGGATCTGTGCCGTCAAATCCTCAGCCTCACAATTCCGGTGGGTGTCACATTCGATAGTTTGTCTTCGGTCCACACCGCAGCTATCTGCAACAAGCTGCAAAGCATAAACAAGGTCCTCATGTCGCTGACGGAAGCTTTTGGGGCATGGACAAAGTAATCTTGTTATGTACGTACAAAGACGGTCTGTGGTGAACTATGCAGCCGCATAAGCGACACGCAGTAGAGAAATGGCCTTGGCAGTAGAGAATGGCCAGAATGCAGCCTTAAGAACAGCTACGGATGTCTCATCATGTCACTAGATTCCTACACCTAGAAATAGACGAAAACTCAGCGAGCAGACCCCAACATTTCGAATAATGGGAATATGTTAATACAGGATTTACACGTTTATATAACAACAACAACAACAATCACTTCAAAATTATACTAACCAACGTTTACTTAGCATCCGAAACGAGTACACTTTTTTCGGTGAAACAAGTGAGTTCGGTGAACAGAGTTTTAAAAACTCTAGTAAATATATGTTATATAGATAAGTGCTAAGGAAATGTAGAACAATTGTCGAACTTGTCACAAAATCGTCACAACGGCACAAAACCACCAAAATTGACAGCTCTGGCTAAGAGTGCGACAAGCAAACGAGTCGAAATAGCTGAGAGCAAATGAGATTGAAGAAACAAAAACACCCAATGAATACGTGAATTATTCTAGCTCAGCGCACTCACACAAATACATACAGTTCCCTTTCCATAGGCCAAACAACAACAATAAAATACGGCGAATTCACTACAAGAGTATCGGGGCACAAGAGAGAATACTAACTCACCATTGCTCTCAACCACTAAACGACAAATCCATTATCGTATTGGGTGTTCGTGTTTACGAAATATATGTTCGGCTATAGATGTATGTAAGTGATTCGTTCGTATTTTTTGCTGTGTGTGTTTGCGCTCATTGCGCGCAAATTACGTATGTGAAAACTTTAGATAAATGAGAAATTTGGCAACAGCGCCGCAGTATCTATATGCACGTAGTAGTTGGTTAGTTTTAGGTAATTCAAGTCCATCAGCCAAATTGTTATGGTTGGATGTTGAGTAGTTGAACTAAATAACACGAAAAAAACAACAACAAAACAAAAGCTATGAATGTAGTAATGCATGATATGATGAAAATAGCAACAAGGCAGAGATACAACGACAATAAGACAAGTAATAGTAGGAAAATGCACAGAGGAAGCCGTGGAATTTGCCAACCCACATGCAAAATACAAAAGAATTCCACTGCCACCATTCATATTGAATTACAAAAGTTAAATAAGCAATAAGTATTGCGAAATAAAATTGTTATGTATAACCCTAAACATACAAAAAATAAGGGCCTTGAAATGAACGATACAAAAACAGAAGAGACTACTTGGTCGACCATGTTTCAAGCAGTTAAAGGCTCTAGCAGATTGCCTTAAAAACCAATGATGTAATGCACCAAGTTGGTAGAAGTTATAGGCTCTAGCGGATTGCCTTAAAAACCAATGATGAAATGCAATTTTGCGGTTGAATGGCTGTTGGCATGCTTGCCTAATAACCGAACAGAACTCACGACAGCAGTGCGATTTCTTCAGTTGCTGTTTATCATCACCCAGTTGCAAGAAATGTCTTGGTGTACCTCTGCTCCTCGTTTCTCCTCAGCTATTTACAATGAGTTGCTAATTAAATGGCAAAACAACAACGACACGTAACTAACACAAAAATGTTTGTTGCCAATACCAGATTTGTGTGCAGTTTCAGTTTTTTGTCGTTGTAGCGGTGCACTGACAGCTATTTAGCAGAAATTTTCTTTTCGCATCCCTCAGATTTCCTCATCCGAAGCAACAGACACAAAACGTAAAACATGGCAAATTATTACGTTCAGCTTTATGAGTATATGGGAATTTTCCTTTATTGCCCCCTCCCTTCCACCTCGCATATAGAAGATAGCAGTGTACTTTGTACTTGCTGCCTTCTTTTTATGCTTGCGAATAATTTGCGTGTTGAATCTCATGATTTGTACAAATTATAATGTACAATGTCATCGGCAACACGCAAACCCTCCGCACTCTAGAGAGTGCTAGAGAGACCACAGAACACGACCACAAAGCAAAGAAAAAAAACTAAAAATGCTAAACACAAAACATCGTACTTGACAAAATGTTCATTACACATTTTTCCTATTGTCCATAAATGGTTATTACCTTTAGAACTATTATGACAACTATTATTTCGAACGTGAAGAGTACGAAAAGGTAATTTCCGTAGGGAACGACAGAATTTTGGGTCTGAACCGGAACAAGGGGAATGACGACAAAAATTAAACTAGGTCTGCCAAAAAAATATTTAACTCCGTTGTCAAATATACTGATATAATAATTTTAGTTTAGTTTAATAATAAATTAAACTGTTCCAAATCATCATCAATGCTCGTACCTTTCTCATTATGGAGTTTTTTCTTCATTTATCCTTATTTGACCCTGATAGGTTCATACTCTTTAACAGAAGACTGTATAATTCTCAAACACACACCTATGACGAAAAAACTTCCTTATGGAGCTAAAAATACCCGTTTATATCTAGAACTTGTACATAAATACACGATTATGTTGAGGCATATGCAAATCGAGTTCTGGGTTCCACGACTAAAAAATCTTATAAAACCGGTCATAGCGCTGGGTTATTTGAAAACATAAGCCACCAAATTATGACAGCATTACCTCCCGAGATGACCACATTAACACGTCACTTCCTAACGGCGTCTTTGAACCAGTGTTACTAATATGATGTGTTCTTCGGTAACAAGTTTAGAAATGCATTAAACTCTAAACAGTCTTGAAAACAAACAAAAACCTTAGGCAAGGGGAAACAACAGACCATTATGAAGAATAATATTGATGTTAATCTCTTGAATCAAAAATTTGTCGATTTTCCAAAGCCATCTCCGAACTATTCTTTCTACAATGGGTTTGATTTCGCTGGATCATTTGACATTAAATCTTACATTGGTCGTGAAACCAAACTAAACATGGTTTACGTATTGGATTTTGTCAAAGAAATCTACTTAGAAATTACCTGTGACATATCGACGCAGGCTTTTCTGGCCACATTTGCCCGGTTTTGTTTTCGTTGAGGGTCACCGAAAACCATTTTTTTCCGACAATGGTACATCATCTAATTAATCAGATTAAACAGCGCTTAATATCACAGGGGGTGTTTGGGAGACCGGAGTAAAAAAAGCTTTAAATCTCATTTAAATATGTAGCTTATTGACATCAATTTACGTTCGAAGAATTTTCCACTATGCTTATTAGGAGAGAAGTGTGGCAAATTCTTACCCCATGTCATTTACTTCTTGGGTCCCATATTTTAGCACCTGCAGAGTCCAAGTGTTCCCAGCTACCCCTAAGTCATGCCAATTAATGAATAGAACTACAAATACTTAATCAACAGCTAGCTCTTAGATGGAAAAAAGTGTACCTGGAGGAGTTCAATAAGCGCACAAAATGGCAACTTCCCGGAAGGATTCTTTTAGGTTTAGGACCTAATGGTTATAAGACGTGAAAATGTCCCTCCAAACCAATGTTTTTTAAGTCGAATGCAGAAAGTTTTACCAGGCTCGGACTTTAAAGCTAGTGTTGTCGTTATTCTTACGCAAAATGGCTTTATTACTCAGTTTTGCAGTATAAAAAACGGATTATGGGAAAAAATTCAGAGTCATAATTCTCAAAACGATTTTGGCGTTATTTGTCCTTGGGGACGGACTCCGGGCACCGAGTCCCACTATTCTGACGGTCTCCCTCATTTCACTTAGCCTCTCATACAGCCGAGAGGCACTGTCCCCGTTACTTCCAGCAAAAGCTTTCTCTCCTATTGCAGTAGCTACAACTACGCTCATCATTTTGTCTTACATGTTGCATTGTAACATCAAGAGCTTAAGTTCTTATCACTTCAGAACACTTTCTAAATTGCAGCCGAAACCTTAGCGCAATTTTTTATTAATCCTTGGGGATCGTACACGGCATGACTCCCTCTATTCTGATAGTCTCACCCCTTTCACTTAGCCTCTCCTACCGCCGAGAGGACACTGTCCCGTAACTTGAAACAACGTCCACACCATTGTCCTAACTTTGACAGATTACTTCAGTAAGATAGTTGGCAAGAATGAAATAAAAAATTATCTACAAAAAATCATGAGATAAATAACAAATAATAATAGCACGAAATATGTAACAGAAATAATATACATAATATAAGTAAAATTTTAATTGTCTGAAACTGGAACAATTTTTACGGAAAGACGGAAAAAAACTTTATGAAAGATAGCGAAAACTTGAAATATAGTCAACATTTTTACAAAAACCCAAATTTGAAGTGCCATAACTTGATTTGTAATTGGTTTTTTTTTTTTATCAACTATAGGTTTTTTAAGAAATGATTTTATTATCCTTTATTTTCGTCCCAGTTTATAAAAATCGGTGTACTAAAATCAGAGAAAATGGCATTCTGGTAGACCTACATTTTTTCAAAACATGAAAAATTAACATTTGGCGATATCTCAAAAACCGTTCTACTTTCCACATATCTCAGAGCAGATTTTTATTCATCGTGAAATTTTACATTAAAAACAATTGTTAAATATCCCGGATACAGACACTTTTGAAATTTTGTGACATTGTGTTATAAAAGGGCTTACTAAATCGCAAAATTGGTTGTGTTTAGTTATAATAAATTTAACGAAAAGTATAAGAATTAGCATAATTTATGTATAGAGGGTAATAATGTCTTGTACATCAGCAAGGAACATTGAAATTAATAATAGAATGTATAAATATAGAGTACACATCGCCTTTTATGAGTTTGTACTCACACGCCCAGCACAGTCTAATGAGCTCAAAGCCTCTCTCGTAAGAAGGATAATATTTGTTATACATATCTCCAATTTAGTCATCTTTGACATCCAGCAAGAATGCTAATTTCAATTCATACCCAATATACAAGAAACAAATTGTATATAAGCCTGCTGTTATTTTTAAACTTTTTAAGTGAAAAATTAAAAGAAAAACTTTGCCCTTTTCTAACGATCTTAAAAAAAATTAATTATAAAGTGCAGAAAACTAATAGAATTTGAAACAAGAAGAGGTTGGTTTGATCGCTTAAAATATTAATGCAAATTTGCAGACAACTGCATACAAGTGAGAACTTGAATTAGAAGCCATCACTAAAAAAGGTTGGTATTTTGCACAACAAATCTTAAACACTGATGATATTGGAAATGTTTGACTTCAAATGCGATTTTCTTTTAGCCAACTTCTAAGAGCAATTTATGGAAATGATATGCCCAAGATGAATGATATTTACAAGCCATCGTTGTTGAACTGCATTAGCTTTACCCGCATTAAAACTGTAAGCAACCAAATTACAATAATGCAGTTCTCTCTTTTCATGTCTTATCATTTGACCAAAAATATTACAATTGAACTAGTCTACATCTTCTTCTTTATAGGCAGCAGCAGCATAAATTCATTTATCAGTAGCCGCATGTAGAAAAATTCCAAGCGCTTCGGTATTTTGCGCTTCGTAGACCACAGATTTTTCATCTAGTTCATCTAACGAAGTTTTGGTCGTCCCCACCTGCGACTTCTACCGAGTTTTTTGATAAAGACCTTTCTCCAAGCAAGCGCATTCGATCTATTTCAACGCGCTTGACTACGTCGATATCGTTGTACAGCTCATACAGCTCGTGGTTCATTCGACGACAATACTCGCCGTTAACGATGATGGGCGATGATGGGTCCAAATATATGCGAAGTATGTTTCTCTCGTAGACTTCCAGAATAAATTGATCCGCTTGTGCCACAAAACCCAGGATCTGCTCTGTAGAGCAAGATAGGTAGGATCAGTGTCCGGTAGAGTTGGATCTTTGTTTGTCAAAAAAGAGGCTTTGTCATTAAATCACTTGCTTAGCGCATAGTAGCATCGATTTGTGATCCATACTCTTTATTAAGCGAAACCAATGAATTTGACCTAATTTAAATAGTAAAACAATAATAAAGGCGACCTCGACTTTAACCCTATAGGCCGCAATGAATGAATGATTTTCTAATCCGGTGTCGCTTAGGCGTGGCTGAGCATGGAGATCATTAACGGTCTAACATCTTCCAAACCAATTAGTTATTCTATAATATAAAAAGAAGTCGCTGAATGTGTTGCTAAGCGCAAAACTCGAGAACGGTTGGACCAATTTGGCTCAATTTTTTTTTTTCAGTTATTCGTAATTGCCAGGAGTAGGTTTTTACGAAAGAAAATTTTGGAAAACCCTCCGGAAAAGCCGGAAAATTGGAAAAACCGAAAATTTGCTTTTTTGTATGGAATTTTGTGTGCAATTATTATAAATAATTTTTCGAATGGAAAAATAAAAAAATTTTGTTGGAAAATTCGGAAAATTTCGAAAAAATTCGATAAATTTTAATACTATATTTCGACGAAATTTAGCTTTTTGTTTGATAGTATTGAACGAAGAAACGCGAAAAATTTCGGATAATTATTCCGAAATGACTCCGAATGGAAAAATAAATAAATTCTCGGTGAAAAACTCGGAAAATTCCAAAAAAATCGATAAATTTGCATTTTTCGGCAAAATTTTGCATTTCATCGCTTGATTTGAGGCAAATTGCATATTAATTTTTTGTCGGTTTTCGAATAGAAAAATAGAAAGTTTTAGTTGGAAAATACCAAAAAAAAATCTTATCGCATCTTATCGTATGTTTTTGTAATTTTTGGCGATGTAAATGTGAACAATTTCGAACAATTATGACTTTTGGTGGAAAACTCGGAAAATTCCAGAAAAAAATCAAATGATTTGGATGCCTTCGACGAAATCTTCTATTGTATCGCTTGATTTGATGATTTCAGACGACGTAAAGGTGAAAAATTTGTTGTGTTGCTGAAAAATTTCGGATTATTGTGAAATATAGTGTGAAAAATGTATAGTAATTTATCAAGAAAGAACGTTGTCCCAGTTTGCTCAATTTTTTTTTTCAATTTTTCATAATTGGCAGGAATTTTTTATGCCAAAAAATTTTGAGAAAATCCCTAGGAAACGCCGGGAAAATTGTGTGCAATTGTTACGAAATGGCTTTTCGAATGCAAAAATAGAAAATTATTAGCGAAATACTCGGAAAATTCCGGAAAATTTAACGGGATAAATAATTTCTATATATATAAAAATGGGAAAAATCCTTCGGATAAGTCGGAAAATAGGGAAACTCGAAAACTGCCTTTTTGTATTGAATTCTTACGGAATGGATTTTCGAATCGAAAAATAGAAAATTTTTGTTGAAAAATTTAAAAAATTACGGAAAAATTAAAAAAATTTTAATTTTTTTTCCGACGAAATTTTGCATTTTGGATAATTATTCCGAAACGACTTTTCAAATGGAAAAATAGAAAAATTCTTGGTGGAAAACTCGGAAAATTCCGGAAAAGCTCGAAAAACTTGGATTTTTTCACCGAAATTTTGCATTATATTACTTGATTTGATGAAAATCGCAAATTGAATTTTCGTATAAAATTTTTTAAGCCATTGTTCCGTAGTGGCTTTTCGAATGGAAAAATGTTGGTTGGAAAATTACGGAAAAATTAAATAAAAATTTAATTTTCTTTTTCGACGAAATTTTTTATTTTAATGTTTGATTTGATAATTTTGGACGATGTTAATATGGAAAATTTCGGATAGTTATTCAAAAATGACTTTTCGAATGGAAAAATAGATCGTACTTTCGAATTCAAGCGAATTAAATAAACCATTCGAATGGCTTTTGTGATGACAATCAATAAATTGCAAAGCCAATTGTTGGAAGTTTGTGGGATCAATCTCGAATTCACCTGCTTTTCGCACGGTCAGCTATACGTTCTGTATGGCAGAACAACGTTTGCCGGGTCAGCTAGTATAAAATAAAATTAAATTTTCTATACAATAAAAAAAATATTTTGAAAACAAAAAAAATTATATTTACATTTTTTATTTTGCACAATTGGTTCAAAGTTACTACGCCCAATGATATCAATATTATCGGCATACGTGAGCAGCATGTGACTTTTGTAAAAGATTATACTAATCCTGTTCACTGCATGATCATCTCCATTACTATGATAAATATCATCTCAATTACGATGCTAATGAGATCGCATGGCAAACTATCGCCTTGTCTAAAGCCTCGCATGGTAGAAAATGGCTCAGTCAGATTTTTGCCTATTTTAACTGAAGACTTCGTATCAGTCAGCGTCATCCAGCAAATTCGTATTAACTTCGCGGGGATACAAAAACTCAGATGTAACTATTCTGTGTTTCACAAAACTTATAGTAAAGAAACGACACTCAAAACAATTTTTTGTAAGGCGAAGGTAAATTATCGAAGACCGAAGAACCTTCTCCCTTCGCAATGAAGGTTTTAAGCAGAGGTTTTTAAATAATGGAGGGAACATATTCTCAGGATATTTCAGAATGGAAGGTGAAAGTCTTTTTTCAGGCATGCGAAAACAAGGCCTGATGAAGCCTGTGCCGATTCTGCCGCTGGGTATACAAAATCTCACGCAATATAAAATAGGTAAGGAGAAAAGAAGGTCTAGGAAGACATACCGGAACCAACGGATCGATCTCACCTCCCACATAAGTCGGCTGTTCGTGTAGGGTATTAGCGCATAGCATGGGTTGCAAATATGGTTCGATTGCAACGAAAAACAAAACAAAACTGTCGTCGCAGTTTTTGCTAACCACTGGAAAGATTTTGAAGGAACAATTTGGACATTCCACATATTGTAGTTACTTATATAGACAGTTGATTGATGTACCAGAGTGCATCAATTCGTCACAAAGGGGTCTGAGGGGTCCTAGTGAGTTACAATGAATTTCCATTAATATTGACAATAAAAACTTTATGACTGTTTAGCTAAATTTAACAAAATAAAAAAAGTTAAAGGAATAATTTAAATTTTTTAAAAGTTTCGTATGACGTCGGGAATGAAGTCAGTTCGAAACCCTTGGAGCTGAGTTGAAAAAATCTCTTATTGGCCAAAAAAATTTCGGAGAGAAACTATTCCGTCTAATTTTAAGGGCAATGGGGGAAAATTACTAAAAAAATCGTTTGCGGTTGTAGTAACGGTTCTGGTCTTCTTAATTTGATGCGAAAATTATGATATGGGTTCCATCGACACATCCAAATGCAGAAAATCCTGTTTTAATTAAAAAATCTAGTTTTGCTTCCGTTTTTCATCTTCAATAATTTCTGTCTAATGAATTTAGTGTTTAGGCCAGTATCTTGCAAACTACTGGTTGTAAAAATCCAATTTGAAAGGTATTGCCTGCACTTAGCTGAAAAGACTCCTGTCCAAAAAAACCTGAATGTTGGTGCCAATTTAATTAAGACTGTAACAGATCTTGTTCTGAGTTCACTTTTCATTATAGGAACTATTACTTCCAGCATGCAATTAAATGCAGTCTTATTTAGGTAAAAGTAGTTCTCGAATCTAAAAAAATAAAAAATTAGGAGGCCGGCAAGCTGTTAGCCACAAATTAGGATTTTAACACTTATGTTCGTTAATTCTTATTTGGCAAATATAATATGTATATCGGATCTTTGTGGAAGATTTTACTTTCCTATAAAAGATTATATTTGCTTTTCTTATCGCTTGAATTTAAATCGAACACAAAAGAAATTATTCTATAAAACACAATAAAATAAAAATAAATTAGCTGATGTACAAATGCTAAATACAAGTTGTTGATTGGTGATTCACAGTCAACATTGTCCCATGGTAGTTACAGAATACCAAAATGGTATTGATGTGACGACGATGACCGGAATAGGGGTGAATATATACTTTCTTCAAATTCTCATTTTTAGTTTTTTTTGTCGACTTTGTGTCAAAATAACTGGGTTTGGTACCAGTGTGCGATGTACAGAGACTGACTGTTTTGAATCACACAACAACTTTCGAGTACATGTAAATTGCCGATCGTGTCTGTGTAAAAACAACGATTATTGCGAGGCCGGCGAGGCTATGAAATGCGCATCACTGTTTTAGAAGAATGTTGTGAGAGTAACACTCCAGTCCCTTATCCAACATAACTTAATATGGTATTTTCTATCACGTCACCATGTTGTTCCTATTTCAATATACCGCTGTAAATTTGTCTATAATTATGTGAATTTATGTAGGTATAATGCAGCAGCAGCAGCATAAACTCCCTTTAAGTGGTTGCAATGACAAAACAAATGTTTTCTAATTGACTTCAATTAGACCTACATTGACTTTATTTTTTTAGCCGGCCAAGCTCAAAATGAGGGTTAGTTGTTAAATACGGACACCAATATATGTATGTAATATCTATGTATGTTATTATATCAATTTCCGACGTCACATGGTTTGATCACACAATTAAAATGTAACGTAGTGCAACAAATTTTTAAATTAAAAAATCCTAAAAGAGTTGGGACAGTGTTTATAGAAGAGATTTTTTCTTGATTTGTTAATGATTTATTGGGTCAAATATCTCTAAAATATGGTACAAATGAATTGACAAGTTTTATGAATTATGGCATTTGTTTTAAACTCAAATTCCCTTTACACTCCATGACTGAGGTATGGGGTAAGCTTCTTGCGTTGTTGTAAATTAACACGCTTTAGTGATCCGCTAGAGTGATCCTTGCCAATCGCACTACTGCGGATGGAGTAGTACTGCACTACTGTTGACGCCTGGAAGCGTGCCTTTGACACCCGTCAGAGCACGGCTAACTGTAAGGGGCGAAAACTAAAACCCAGGCACGTCTGCTCAGAGTGAACGGTACCCTAGTCAGCATCTGACCCAGAATGGGCGGCTGTAATAAAATTCTGGCAGGAGGAGAAAACTGCGACGTGGTGCGCTGGACTTGCAACCCGCCACCGACGTTTGAACTATTGCAATGAAAGAAGTAAGAAAATAATATAATGGACCCCCCCAAAATGTTGACGACCACCGCAAACGAATTAAGGACCATGATTTAAGGATATGCACCTGGAGTGTTAGAACACTGTATAGACCAGGTGCCTCCATCCAACTGGCGGAAGTCCTCGAAGAATACAAGGCTGACATAACCGCTTTACAGGACGTGCGACATCTACTATAGTGGCAATGCGGACTAGCACGAGTTTGTATGTGGATTTGTGGTTGGCAAGAGTCTGCGATACCTAGTCTCAAGGTTCAACCCGGTGTGTGAACGTATAGCCACCATAAGAGTCAAAATAAAGTTTTACCACATAACACTTATATGTGCCTATGCTGCGACAGAAGAGAAAAGCGATGAGGACAAAGACGAGTTCTACGAGAGCCTAGAAAATGTATATGACCGAAACCCGAGCCATGACATTAAAATTGTATTAGGCGATTTTAATGCTAAAATAGGCAGGGAGACCGCATTTGAGCCTTCCATCGGAAAATTAGTCTGCACACCGAAACGTCGTACATCATACTGATTGATTTCTCTCCGGCAAGAAATATGGTAGTTAGCAGCACTAGATTTAACCATAACAATATTCATAAAGCAACATGGTTATCTCCAGATCAATTGACGAGGAATCAGATAGATCACGTGGTAGTCGATGGAAGGCACGCATCGAGTGTTCTGGACGTACGAGTGATCAGGGGTGCGAACATTGAACATCACTTCCTAACCGCAGTTAAGGTACGCATAAGGCTAAGTAATGCGAAAAACGTACGTAACCAGGCACAACGAAAGCTAGACATCGGTAAACTGCGGACCACAGAGGTAGCAGACGCCTACCCCAACCACCTAACTCAACTGCTGCGGAATGCTCCAACCCCTGATAATATAACCTCGCAGTGAAAAAATATATCCGACTCCTTAGAACGGACTGCGAGAAGCGTACTTGGGTACTTAAAGCCGTCTCAAGAAAATGCCTGGTACGATGATGAATGTCGCAATGCCACGAGAGAGACGGATGCTGCATACAGAGCAAAACTGCAGCCAATGGCAACGCGAGCTGTTCGTGAACGGCACTGGGAGAAGAGACGACAGGCAACGCGTCTTTTTAGAAGAAAAAAGAAGGAGCTGAAGAAGAGGCAGGACGAGTGCACTGAATTGCTCCGAAGTAGAGGGGAAGCCCGAAAATTCTACAAGAGACTTAAAGCGAGAATGCGTGGAACAGGGTTGCCCTGCTGCAAGGACAGCGATGGTCAGCTAGTGACGGACCCGGATAACGTTCTGAAGATATGGAGAGATCACTTTAGAAATTTACTGGATACTGACACCACTCCAGAAGACCCCGCTCCAATCCATGACGATGGTATAAACTGTCCACCTCCGAGCCAGAGCGAGATACGTATGGCCATCTCCCGCCTTAAAAACAACAAAGCTGCTGGAGCCGATGGTCTCCCTGCTGAATTGTTTAAGGCTGGCGGGGAGGAGCTGATTAGGAGCATGCATCAACTCAGCATGCATCAACACATCTGGCAAGAGGAGAGCATGCCCGGGGATTGGAGTCTCAGTCTGTTATATCCCATATTCAAGAAAGGAGATCGTAGTGAATGTAAGAACTACCGTGGAATAAGCCTATTACCAATTGCGTACAAGGTCCTTTCAAGCATATTGTGTGAACGTCTGAATCGAATTGTACAAAAACTAATTGGACCATATAAGTGCGGCTTTAGACCTGGCAAATCTACGACGGATCAAATATTCACCTTACGACAAATCCTGGAAAAAAAACCCATGAAAAGCAGATCGACACCTACCACCTCTTTGTCGACTACAAAGCTGCCTTCGACTCTCCGATAAGGAATAGGCTTTATGAGGCCATGTCTGAGTTTGGTATTCCTGCAAAGCTAATTCGACTTTGCAGATGTACCTTAGAAAACACCAAATCCTCGATTAAGATTGGTAAAGATCAGTCTGAACCATTCAACACGGAAAGAGGTCTCAGGCAGGGCGATAGCCTGTCCTGTACACTATTTAATATAGTTATGGAGAAGGTGATGAGAAAGGCTGGTATCAACATGTCTGGCACCATATTCCACAAAAGCCACATGCCACTAGCCTACGCCGATGATATAGATATCATTGGCCGAAATCGCGGGATGTTACTGCAGTTTTCTCATCGCTAGAAAAGGAGTCAGCAAAAATGGGTTTAGCGGTCAACGAGGACAAAACAAAAATAATGATTTCGACGAACAAAGAGTCCTCTCGATGGGGACGCAGCGTCAACGTTGAAAATTATTGTTTTGAGGTAGTCGACGAATTTACCTACCTCGGATCTTCAGTCAATAAGAAAAATAATGTCAGCCAAGAAATAAAGCGGAGAATAGTGCTAGCCAATAGATGTTTCTACGGACTTCGGCAGCACTTTAATAACACCACCTTCTTTCGGAATACTAAGAAACAGCTATACCAGGTGCTTATCTTACCCGTTCTTTTGTATGCTGCCGAATCATGGGTGCTTACGACAACGGACATACAAAACCTGGGAGTATTCGAGAGAAAAGTACTCCGAAAAATTTATGGACCTATCTGTGTCGACGGCAAGTTTCGCCATCGGATGAACCATGAGCTGTATGAGCTTTACCACGACATCGACGTAGCTAAAAGAGTCAGAATGCAACGACTACGATGGCTGGGTCATGTTGCCAGGATGGATGTTAATGCTTGAAGGCGAACCTAAAGGACGGCGCAGAGCAGGGAGACCCAAACTCCGTTGGAAGGACCAAGTGGTAGGACTAACTGGAGAACACACGCACAAGACCGAAGCGTGTGGAATTCTTTAGTACTTC
The DNA here is from genome assembly GCA_964034835.1 of Muscina levida. Lineage (NCBI taxonomy): Eukaryota > Metazoa > Arthropoda > Insecta > Diptera > Muscidae > Muscina > Muscina levida. Next base: position 49,089,057 of record OZ035884.1, on the reverse strand, counting down.
AGGCCTCAAACTTATGATCCATGTTTGTAAGTTGTAATGGGCCACTTAAGTAAGTAATTAAGAAGGACGACGCAGAGCAGGAGACCCAAACTCCGTTGGAAGGACCAAGTGGTAGGCGACGTGCCATCATCTGATAGGACCAACTGGAGAACACACGCAGGAACCGATGCGTGTGGAATTCTTTATTACTTCAGTCCTCAAATTTATAAACCAAGTTCGTAAGTTGAAATTGGCCACTTAAATAAGTAAGTTTCTTTTTCTAGATTCACTACAATGGCACCTACTTGTTTGTAGACGAATTCGAACGTCAGCAGTTTGAGAAGCTTTGTCTTAGCATACCGATTGACTCGACACTATGCTGCAAAGTTGTTGACGACAACATCGAGGGGTCCGGCGATGAAAGAAAATTGTAGATGACTGAGACAAAAATTTAACCATAAATCTCCCGCATAATAATCGAGTGTTCTAAACATCATTCCACGGCCGGCTCCGGTATTTGTGTTCTATTTTCGCAAAATTCATTAAAACTTTACCGGATTCTCTACAAAGAAGAGACAGTATGACAAATAGCAATTTATCGATATCCCAATTTAACGAATAAATTTCCAAATTAACTTAACGGCTAACGAAAAAACTTGTCTGCTTAAAACTAACTAAAAGAATTCTATTCAGGAAACATTACAAAAAAAGTTCAAATTAATTCCACAACCAAACTACATTCAGACATTTGTATCACAATATACAATTTCGAAGCATTGCATTCTTTATGTACCTATCAAGATTTAAGTATATACATAAGTCACTATTATGGGTAATCCATCGAACATTCACAATTTCCCAGTATCTTGCTCCATATGTCTACTCTTAGTACATACCTAATATCCAACTCTAAGCCCGCTCTAAGTACATACCTAATACATTATTATTGCAAATTTCCTTAAATTCCTAATGTGAAAGCCTGTCTATTGAAAATTAGGTCTCTCACATAAATGGTATCTGAATAAATTCCCTCCAGGTAACTAGCACTGATATTTTTTCGTCTACAGTGCCAGCTAACGAATTGACTGTAAGCGTATCGCCTTGTGCCTGACGACTGTCGTCGTTGTCGGCATCAGTGTCACCTCGTACCGGGATTTATTTTATATATGTACCTATGAAAATTTATTTCTTTTTGGATATTTTGGCAAATAACGAAATGAAAATAAATTCCCCATACCGAATTTCAATTCGTACAAATTTCATGCAAAACTTTAGATTTATTACGTGCAATATTCGACAACGACGACGAAAATCGCAACAACAAAAAACGAATAAAGCCAACACAAATCACGTGAAATTTATTGCAGTGTCATTTGATTTGTATGAAAATCTTTTGTCCGTTCGTCGTTCGTTTAGTCGGTCGAAAGACGATAACGCGATGGTGGGACCCCCAACAAGAAGTTGCTCGCTAGCTCCTCTATGGTCCCTAATCGGTGGAGGGTAAACGGTAAGGAAGCAGAAGCGAATTGCATGAGCGTATGTTGTATGTACAACACGTACGGATACAACAAACAATTGCTGTTGCTGTTGATGTTGTTGTTATTCTTGATGTTGCTGTTCAATGGGATTCCAACAAATACCAGAAGCCGTCATTTGTACATAAATTACAACAGACTTTAGCTTTGGTATCCAATGCATACGAATAAACTGAAACTCAATACCCAAGAGACGTAGTTAGAATTTGTTAACAAGAGGTGTTCATGACTTCAACTACATACAAGTTTATTGTAGACAAAGGTTTTTGAGGGCACCTAAATAAGCCTTTGCATAAGCAATTCTCCACAATGTTTTTGCATTTTTTTGTGTCCTTGCTGCCTGCCCCTCTCGTTCTGGGGTTCGACGTACCCCACTGGTATTTTTTCGAGGGGGGCCGTAAATGAATTCTTTTCGATTTGTTGCCGTGGGGAGGATGGGTGTCAAAAGTGTATACAATTTTCTACTGCTGCACGATTCTGCGCCATACACTCGCCACGAATTTCGGTGCCCAGCATTCGTGTTCGCTTTCGCAATACTCGTTTAACGACGACGACCATAGCAACAACTACAACCAGCAAGCAATCATGGTTGGAAAAATGTCTATCGTATACGAGTTAAATTACCAAGTACATACTACATACACTGGTTCACATACCTATGTTGAGAGAGAGAAGGAGAGAGAGGCTGATTTACACTCGACAAAATATGATTTGTTGTTTCTCGATAGATTCAATTCAGGGAAATAAACAAAAACTTATTATGGCAAACGGTTAATGATTTCACTGTTGTAGTCGACAAAGGCAATTCTATAGGTTAGAGGCAAGCAAACTGAGTTGATCGAAACCCATTATATATCAAAATCGTACTCCACGATGAATTCTAAGAAAATTTGCCCAAGAAACCATGGCTCAAAAATCAAAATTGAGCCCCCGGTTTTTACCGAGAAACTTTTCGTATCGGGAAAAATCCGCAACAAGGCCCACAACTAGAGTGTTCAAAACCGAAACCGAAAACCGTCCATCCGGTTTTTTTCTTTGAAACCGTATGCCGGTTTCTTCAAAAATGTCAATTTCGAATACCCGGTTTAACCGGTTTTTTGATGTCGGTTAACCGGTTTTTCAAAAAGGAGTATTTTCACAGAACATGGCCAGGTTAATTATAGGCAAATTGGCATGGATGATGCTTTCATTGAAATTTCGTATGCAATACGAAAAAAAGTTTGAAAAATGTTGCTAGATGACTTTTTCTTTCATCTTTAAATGGGTATGATGCCGTCCGTATTCATATCTGGATTTAAAGTTGTTCAAATGAATATCGACGGCTTCCAAGCCAATGCAAGGTGAATTCCAACTATATCTTAGTGATTTCACAAATATTATATGGGGATCGCAAATTAAGCCCTTTTTCGCGATTTGATGATTAGTTTAGGAGATAACGAAAATTTAAAGTTTTTTATATGAATGCGGATGGCATCCCACCCATTTCAAGGTGAGTGGAAACAGTCATCTAGCAGCATTTTCCAAACAAATGTTTATGTTGCATAAGGAAATTTCAAAACTTTCAATTGTCGCTATCTCCTAAACTAATCATCCAATCGCGAAAAAGTGCTTAATTTGTGATCACTATGATATAGTTGGGATATCACCTTGCAAAGGCTGGGAAGCCGTCAATATTTATATGAACAACTTTAACCCCTAAACAAAGTGTCCGATCGCAAAAAGCAGCTTAATTTATGATCACCATACAATAGTTGGGATCTCACTAAGATACAGCTGGTATGTCATCTTGAAATAGATTGGGATCTTATCTCGAAATGAGTGGAAAGCCGTTGATATTAACATGAAAAACTTTATGCCTTTATTTCCTATACTAAGCGGCCAGTGGTAAAAAGGAGGTTAATTTGTGATTGTTTGGATGAACTGGGTATTAATTGAAGTAAACGGAATTCAAAGTATTTATGTTTTGATATTCATATTTTTAATATTTAATTGCATATTTGGTTTTATTTCACAATTTCCGAAAAACCGAACGAAACCGGTTAACCCGGTTTTTTACTAAATCCTGTATTCGATAACCGAATTGTTGGAAAAACCCAGTAGGAAGTATCGTCATACACGACTTTGTCGTCAACGCTGTCCTCAAGACAAAATGTAATAAATGTATGTACTTGTCAGAACACTCGGTTGACGACAAGCTGACCGACAAAATACTAATGTTGTCGTGCATCAAACAAAAAAGTTTAATGTCACGGAACAATAATGACATAGAATTAAAGAGAGGAAAGTAGAAGTAAAAAATTGTCAGTTTGTTGGAAACAGCAGTGCGTGAATGTTCATGTATCGCACGTTTTCAATAAAACTACTTCCATTTGTTATTTTAAATTATTAAGCACTGGTAACGACAATTTGACCGACTTTGTCGGTTATTATGTCGTGCATGATTGTGTGGGCTACATGTCGCTTATTTAGGTATCAACGACAATTTGACCGACATTGTCGCACATCAGATCGTACATGACAAGGCGGACACTTGTATGAAAATTTCGTCGACGATTTGTATGGACGGTCCCCTACGTGTCATCAACGTTTTATTATGGTCGTGCACCTATCATTGAGGATGTCTTGCAGACACTTCCTACTGGGAAGGTATATTTCGAATAAACCGGAAACCGGTTTTCCAAAAAATTCAAGTATTTGAACACTATACCCACAACTGCCCCAGAATCACCCCTAAAGGGTTAAAATTGATGATCGACCCCTAGTAATTTTTTTTCCTAACATTTTTCCCAAACATACCTACTCGCCATCTTCACCCTCTAAGGGGGCTCCCATACATAATTTTTTTTTATCATAAAATTTCCTCACACCGCTCTATTTACACCGGAGTCGCCTCTAGAGAAGTCAAATGTATGACCAGTCCCTAATAGTTTTTCAACCCCAACAGTTTTACAGGTCATATCTACCCTGTATCTTTATTTTATGAAATCAGCTCCTGCTGCTTCCATGGTGCCTCCAGAAGGGTAAATTGTACGACCGACCCTCACTTGTACTTCCCTCTCAACATCTTTCCCGATCATACCTACGCCCTATCCTGAGCCCCTAAGGGGGCTCCCATACAAATAAAACGACCAAAACCCAAAAATTATCCACAAAATAACTTTTCCGTTAAAATTTATCGTTTATATTGAGGGTAATTAAAAGTGCTGTCCATTTTCACGAGAATCCCGGTATTCCCGGGAAATATATCAATTCCGGTTTCCTCCGATAGGTCCGGGAAAACCGGGAATACCGTTTACCGGGAAATTTGGAGCACTATTAATTACTCTAGTTGTTGGTAGCCCCAAGAAACTAGAACCGGGATCGATGGCCCAATAAGCCACTTTCCTTAGATAAAAAACTATTATAAACACATGACGAAAAAGGTTTTCCCTCAAATGTTGACAACCCCCGAAAACTTTATAAGGACCATGATATAAAAATATGCACCTGAAATGTCCAAACTCTCTACAGAGATGGTGCCTCTATCCAATTGGCGGATGTCCCCGACAAATACAAGGCTCACATCGCCGCCATACAGGAAGTGCGATAGACAGGACAGGGATGTACACGAAGAAATAACTGACATATTTCACAGCTGCCATACAGAGACACGAATTTGGATGAGGATTCATAGTCGGCAATATACATCGACATCTGGTCTCGCGGCTTAACCGTATAAGTGACCAAATATCCATTATCAGCATCCAAACAAATATTTTTACATCACGCTGATTTTTGTACACGTCCCAACTGTAAACAAAGATGGTGACATTAAAAATGCATAATCTGTATATATAAAAGGCTTGGGTGACTGACTGATCACTCCCCAGCCCAAACGGCTAAAGCTAGAACCGTGAAATTTAGAATGTAAGTTTCTTTTATGACGTAGGCGCGCACTAAGAAGGGATTTTTGGAAATTCGGACTGCAAGGGGGTAAAATGGGCGTGGCACCGCGCCATACAACTGGCCAAATGGCTGTATCTTTTAAACCATTATAGGTATGAACTCGAGATTTGGTACGTATATAGGTCGTATAAGAAAAAATAATTTTTGTTTATAAAAAGTGGGCGGTGCCGCGCCCTTTATTGGAAAATTATTATACTGACTGAATGAATGGACCGATTGTAATGAAATTTTCACTGTGAGGTACTGTCCGCAAGGTCTCTATCATAGGATACATGAAAACAAAATTAGACAAAGGGGTGTGGCACCGCTCACACAAACATAAGAAGATTCAATATATCAATAGCCAATAGAGGTATAAAGATGAGATTTGCTACAAATGTTAGTGATACAAAGAGGAATACGTCTGGCTGGAAAATGGGCAGTTCCACGCCCCTTTTGAAAAAAATCGTTTTCTGGGCAAAATGAAATTTTAACTGTGTAGTACCATAGGCTACATAAAAACAATATTAGAAAAAGGGGCGTGGCACCGCCCAGACAAACCGAAATTTGAGTTAGTCATATAGCCCGAGCCATTAGGGGTATGAAGATGAGATTTGCTACATATGTTCCTGGTATAAGAAGGATTAGGTCTTGCTGGAAAATGGGCAGTGCCACTCCCCTTATTGAAAAATTGTTATACTGGCCAAATAAATGGACCGATTGTAATGAAATTTTCACTGTGAGGTACTGTCCGCAGGGCCTCTATCATAGGCTACATGAAAACAAAATTAGACAAAGGGGTGTGGCACCGCCCACACAAACAGAATTTAAATCGGTCATATCTCAATAGCCATTAGAGGTATGAAGATGAGATTTGCTACAAATGTTACTGATACAAAAAGGAATACGTCTGACTGGGAAATGGGCGGTGCCACGCCCCTTTGGAAAAAATTGTTATCCCGGTGAAATGAAGGGACCGATTGCAACAAAATTTTCACTGTTTAGCACTGTCAGCGGCTACATAAAAAAACATTATGAGACAAAGGGGCGTGGCACTGCATACACAAACCAAAATTTTAATCGATCATATTTCACAGGCCATTAAAGGTAAGAAGATAAAATTTGCATTTGGTGCATGGCGGATAATGTATCTCTGGGAAATAAGCGGTGCCACGCCCCTTCTGTATAAACTGTTTGTCAGTCATATTAATAGAATGATTGTGATAACATTTTCATTATCTATATCTTTCAAATTGCTTAGTGGGTGTAAATAGGAAGATGAAATATGGGGTGGTTGTTCCCCTTTTCAAATAATTGTCAGCTAGGAATGGATTTTTAGATATTCGTACTTTTAGGGGTATCGCAGAAATTGATATGGACATGCTCGCTATCAAAGTGGATTGAAGGGTTTTGTGATATCCGATATTTCTGGGTAAAAAAATCGAAAAAGAGATATAAATTTTACTTTCGCTCAGACCAAACGGCTAATGCTATAATCATAATAATTTTTATGGGCTTGCTGCCTATGGAATTAGAATGAAGTAAGGACGGTTTTCGAAATTCTTACCTTTTAGGAGTAAAAATGCAGAAAGTGATAAACTGGTACTAAACGGCTAAAGGCATAGTCGCAAAAATTGAAGTGAATATTTTAGTTGTGCGATGTGAAATAATTTATTGAAATTCTGGTACTATAGTCCAGACCAACTGCCTAAAGGTAAAGTTACGAAAATGTAAATAGAATTGCTGCCTATAGAATAAGAGAGCCAACAAAAGAAGTTGTAGAAATTCGAACATTTAGGCGTAAACAGGCAGAAATGGGATAAAACTGGTACCATCACCTAAATCAAAAGGCTAAATCTATAATCGTATTTGATGATGATGCCTATAGAATTAGAGGGAGTACCAGTCCATTTTAAATGTGCGTTACGAATGTATCTTTTGAAATTCGTACTTTTAGGTATAATAAGGTACTAAAGCGGTACAATCACTTAGACTAATGGGATAAAGCTACAATCACATAAATGGGGTGTTTGTTCGTCTTATGATGACTTTACCTGTATTGCTTAAATTCATAAGAAGATTCATTGTAAGTATGGGTGAAGCAACGCGAGCCGGGAAAGCTAGTATACATATATACGCTGCCCTGCCAATGACTTTAAAATTGATCTCGGAGATTTTAATGCTAAAATAGGAAGAAAAGATGCCCCTTAGTTCAGCATTCTGGTTAACTTCGTTGGGGCAAGAAAGATTGTAGTAAGTGTAACCAGATTCCCGCATAAAGATATCATCAAGGCAACCTGGATCACGGGGTAATCGATGGGAGCCATGTCTTAAGCGTTATGGACGTGATTAAGTAGTGCAAAAACGGTTGTAACGAAGAGCAAAGGAAGCTATACATGACAAAGCTGCATACCACAGAGATAGCCAATGCCTACTAAAGCCAACTATCTATATTACTTGACACAAACTCCCCTTTTTCGAAAGTTCCTGATACACAGTGGCAGCATATTGTGAATTCTATGTTACCGCAACGACCGTACTAGGTTATGAATGATCACGCTCAACAAAAGCCCTGGTACGATGAGGAATACCGCGTAATGTCTGAGGAAATAAATGTTGCATATAAGATAAAATTGCAGCCAATGGTAATGAGAAAAGAAGGGAGATGAAACGCCTCTTTGGGCAGAGAAGGCATCTATGCTGGAGAGAGGGACAGTAAGGATCGCAAGAAGAACAGGGATAGAGGTTAAGGCGGAAAAGCCGGCTAAGGAATGCATGCTCGATGTTTGTAATCTGAGTGTTCTAAGTCCTGTGCTTAAGAAAGCCGATCCAAGTGTGCACCAACTCAGTCGGAATCACCTTAAAAGTGTGTCAATAGACCTGGTAAATAGACGACCGACCAGGGGCCTAATCACGGCATTCGTGATCAAAAGATTTCGATCGAAATTATGACTTTGTATCACGGTAATAGTTGTCGATTAAAAATTATGCAAAGTGCCTTTCGACTGATCTGATGTCATCGAATAGCCATTTTTAGAAAGTTTTTAGCACACACGAAATGTAAGTGGGTTACTTTTTTGTTAAAAAAAAAACAAGTATTTAACTAACTAACACTGCGACAAAAAATTTACATGGGAAATGATACTATTTTTCTAACAGGAGCAGCTGCGTACAACAAGAATCTGTTGTGAAATTTCCCTAATACTCCCAAAATCTTAAGTTACGGCCTTTCCAACGATATATAGTTAACTTTTGGCACGTGTCTGCTTTTGCCCCGAATTCGCAAACTTTTGTGAATTTTTCACTATTTCACCTTTTTTTAAGGGCTCCTTAGTGTTTAATATATTATTCAGGAAATATAAGGCGTCATGAGTAAAGCACATATTTGTATGCAAAAATCGGTTAACAATTGGTTAAAATATTCATGTTTTTCGAGGAACGCAACTTTCATATTCCACCGGAACCGGCCGTGGCGTAGTAGTTAGAATATGCGCCTACCATGCGGGAGGTCCGTGGGTCGATTCCCGGCTCCAGTCATCTACATTTTTCTTCATTGCCGGCCCCTTCGATGCTGTTGACAGCAACTTTGCAGTATAAGTGTCAAGTCAATCGGCATGTCTAATAAAAATCAACTTAAACAGTGACCTATTTCTTGGCATCGGGTTAATTAAATAACATAATATCAAACAATTGGGGAATGGGACTTTTCCCAGAGGCTAAAAGTTACTGATTGTCACTCACTTGGGAGTGACCAGAATCGATTCCTTTGCGGCACTGTCCAAGCAGCTAACTACTTCCGGTCTTAGACCAAGTATTCCCCGGGCAATGACTTTAAAGCAACCGCTGAGAAGTTAGCTAATGTTAGAAGGCGAAACGTTGAGTAACCTAATCGGCATGCTACCACCGGTGCGTCTTAGGAAGTAGATAACAGAAGTTACTGAAGCTCAACACAGGCTCTCCTAGTGGCTTTGGCAGCCCCAAGAAACTAGGATCGGGAGCGGTGGCCTAATAGGCCACTCTCCTTAAACAAAATTTATTATGAAAACACGGAGAATAAATATAACATGAACCCCCCCAAATGTTGACGACCCCCGCAAACGATATAAGGACCATGATTTAAGGATATGCACCTGAAATGTCCGAACTCTTTACAGAGATGGTGCCTCTATCCAACTGGCGGATGTCCTCAACAAATACAAGGCTGACATCACCGCCATACAGGAAATGAGATGGACGGGACAGGGATGCACACGACGAAAGAACTGTGACATCTTTTACAGCTGCCATGCAGAAAGACACGAATTTGGATGTGGTTTCATAGTCGGCAAGATACTTCGACACCTGGTCTTTAACCCTGTAAGTGACCGAAGAGCCACCATTCGCATCCGGGCCAAAAATTTTTACATCACGCTGATTTGTGTACACGCCCCGACGGAAGATAAAGTCGATGAGATCAAAGATGCATTTTACGAGCGCCTAGAGGAAACATACGTCCGCTGCCCTGGCCACGACATTAAAATTGTTCTGGGAGACATTAATGCAAAAATAGGAAGGGAAAATGTTCTTGGTCCCTCGATCGGAAAATTCAGCCTGCATACCGACACGTCAGACAACGGGTTTAGGCTGGTTAGCCTCGCAGCGGAAAGGAACATGGTAGTGAGTGGAACCAGATTCCAGCACAAAGATATCCACAAGGCAACTTGGCTATCCCGCGATCAAAACACCAAAAATCAAATTGATCATGTGGTTATTGATGACAGGCATGCATCTAGTGTCATGGATGTGCGTGTGATCCGTGGTGCTAATATTGACTCGGATCATTACCTGGCTGCAGCCAAGGTGCGCACAAGATTGAGCAGAGCGAAAAACGCACGTAACCAAACACAAAGAAAGCTGGACATCGCGAAGCTGCAAACCCCAGAGATAGCTACTGCCTACTCCAACCAGCTCTCCCAACTTTTACGACACAACGCCTCTACTTCTGACGTTCCCGATACACAGAAAAATACTCCGTAAAATATATGGGACCATCATCGTTAACGGGGAGTATCGGCGTCGTATGAATCATGAGCTGTACGAGCTGTACATTGACATTGACGTGGTCAAACGCATTAAGGTGCAACGGTTGCGCTGGCTAGGTCATGTTGTACGCATGTACGAAAACACTCCAGCTCGAAAAGTCTTCGACAATGAACTCGATGGACGGCGCAGAAGAGGGCGACCAACACTCCGTTGGAAAGACCAGGTTACTGAGAACCTTACAGAACTCGGTGTGACTAACTGGGGAAGAAGCGCAGAAGATCGAGGCGCTTATAATATTTTTCTACGTGCGGTATATAATCCACTGGGATTGCATAGAAGTACCAGCTAAGTAAGTAAGTAATATCGAACAATTTGAGGGTAATTTTCTCGGATTTGAATGATAGCATTTGACCTCAGTAACATTTCCTTAAACTCCATTTTGCTCCACTACATCACAATTTTTTACAGTGGTTTGAATATTTTTGGTCATAAGTCGAATAAAAGAATATAAAAAATCATGTGTAAAAATACATTTGTGATAGTTCATGTATTAGATGATCAATATTAAAATGTTCTGGGGAATATTTCCTCGGAACATTTTAACCATCTAGCTGCCACCTGTATGGGACATTTTAGGACCAATTTTGAAAAAACACTTAAAACAGAACTTTGAAGGGAGGTCAAGTGTTAGAATCTTCGATAGAAATATTCTCTGGAAAATTTCAAAAAGAGTCACAAAAGACAATTAACCTCTACGAGTCAATGGTTAAAAAATAAAATTGAAATGAAATGTTAAGAAGTCTATTTTTGAGCAAATAGTGCATCATACATTTTCGGGAGTGAACCAAATACCGCACGTTAACCAGACTTGCTTGACTACAAGCACGATCTTTTTATGAAATACAGGACACAGCACCATAGCTGCCAACTGTGCTAGTACAAACTAGTACAAAGTGACGATTTTTTACTTTTGATGTGGCCACTATTAAATATTGTTAAATTTTTAACTGCAGCGAAGAAAAGTTGCTATAATAAAATATATCTTAGAGAAAAAACCATAAAATCTAAAATTTTTACCATACTTTGGCTCAGAGCAAATTATATGTCGCCATTTTTAATGGGAACTATGAAATATTTCTCTAATAATTCTAAACAAAACTATCAAAAAATCTTCAGTAATTTTTTTCATAGCATAAATAAAACAAATTCAAAAAACGTACATAGAGCTGAATAGATTTAACATTTGTACTAACAAAGAATTTATTTCCTAAAATTAAAATTATTTAGAACATTTTGACGATTTTAAATTTTGGAAATACGATTTTTTGTGGACCCGATACAGTTTCCATTTCCACCACACAACGATGGTTTCAACGTTTTCGTTCTGGTGCAGAGGTGATCGAAGATGCGCCACGGTCCGGAAGGCCTGTCGTCGAAAATTGCGATAAAATCGCTGAATTGATCGAAAGAGACCGGCATAGTAGCAGCGTAGCATCGGCCAAGAGCTGGGCATGAGTCATCAAACCGTTATAAACCATTTGAAGAAGCTTGGATTCAAAAAGAAGCTCGATGTATGGGTGCCACACGACTTGACGCAAAAAAACATTTTTGCCCGTATGAATGCATGCGAATCGCTTCTGAATCGCAACAAAATTGACCCGTTTTTGAAGCGGATGGTGACTGGCGATGAAAAGTGGGTCACTTACGACAACGTGAAGCGCAAACGGTCGTGGTCGAAAAGCGGTGAAGCTGCCCACACGGTGGCCAAGCCTGGATTGACGGCCAGGAAGGTTCTTCTGTGTGTTTGGTGGGATTGGCAGGGAATCACCCACTATGAGCTGCTCCCCTATGGCCAAACGCTCAAGTCAGACCTGTACTGCCAACAACTGGACCGCTTGAATGCAGCACTCATGCAGAAGAGGCCATCTTTGATCAACAGAGGCCGAATTGTCTTCCATCAGGACAACGCCAGGCCACACACATCTTTGGTGACGCGCCAGAAGCTCCGGGAGCTCGGATGGGAGGTTCTTTTGCATCCACCGTATAGTCCGGATCTCGCACCAAGTGATTACCACCTATTTCTGTCCATGGCGAACGAGCTTGGTAGTCGGAAGTTGGCCACAAGAGAGCCCTGTGAAAATTGGCTCTCCAAATTTTTTGACAATAGGGAAGCGAGCTTCTATAAGAGGGCTTATATAATTAAAATATTTAAATAATGCACAAATAATAATGCGCAAGAAAAAAAATATTAGAAAGAACATTTTTGAATCAAACCAGACTTAAATAAAAAAGACAACAACAACAAAAGTTTTTGTTGAGTATGGTGCTGTTCTGCATTACTTTGTAAGTAGCTTAAAGTTAGGCCATAAAAGTTAACTAGAAGTGTGCTACATAGTTTCGTAATCGACTACTGACTTGCTTGCAGGGATAGATTCTTTTTTCCAAAACTGTTAATAAATCACAATTTTGTTCAGAACTGACTTTTATCAGCTCATATATAAGAATAGACCCAAAAACACGGTTTTTAAACCGTAAGTCGAGATTTCGAAGGCTTTAGCAAACTTTGCACTAGGTCACTAACCAAGTTCCTTAAATGTTTTTCATTCTGTAGCAGTATGTTAGGTATCATAAAAAACATTTTACACACATTTTGTATTAATTTAATGTTATTCATTAAATTTTTGTCCTTTTTACCTACCACTTAAACTAACATTATTTTGTCGAGCGTCGTTCACACAATTATTTCGTTGTGCTGGCTTTGTTTCTCGTCTATAATGCTTTCGTTGTTGCTGTGTTCGATGTCGTCGTCGTCGTGTTTTTGCTGTTAGCTAAAGTTTGTTTTTTGTTTTCTTCTGTATTACAATCATCAGCAACAAACAGCAGCGACGGCAGCAGCAGTTAAAATATTCGCTCACTCTATTATAGCTAAGATTGTTGTGCATAGTAGTAGCGGCAGTAGTAGTTGTTGTTGGTGTTGTGATGAATATCTCAAGGTATTCAAAGAGTTCTCTGTTTGAATTTCTTTTTGCCCAGAATTATTGAATTGTGGTTGTTGTTATTATTGTTGTTGTTGTTGCTATGAAATATCTACCATATGAACGCACAGTAAACAACAACAACAACAAAACAACCAGTGTCCATTCCGGCGTAGACACAACAAACGTGCGCTGTATAATTGTTGTAGTTGTTGCTGTTGTCGTCTAAGTATTCAATCGGAATTATCGTAATTGATGAATGACAATGATAAAACAACAACGCCGACGCGACGAACGCACCAAACAACAAACACTCGTCTCGATTTGATTCGAGTCGACTATGGGCCGACGACTATCGACTGGTCCGATACTGGTACCAAAGTGCTATTTTTAAATATTTATCATTGTTGTTGCTGTTTATTTGTATGTGACTTTCGCTGAGTAGTACATATTTGTTATTGCGTTCAACACCTCTTCTTCGTCGCCACAAATGTTGTGTGCGTGTGTTTTATTGGCGTATTTTTCCATTAAAACTTTTAACGTGTTTTTTGTTTTGTTTATTTTTTTTTTGCATAATTTGTCATTATTGAAATATCATTAGAGTAGTTGGACTTCGAGTTGCATGCTTTGGTTTAGTTCAAGTGCTTTGTATACCTTCGATAGCTCAGTTGGTAGAGCGGTGGACTGTAGAGAGAAATTGACGGGGTGCTTCGACCTGGGTCAAGCAGTAATCCATAGGTCGCTGGTTCAAATCCGGCTCGAAGGAGTTTACTTTTTTGCATAAATTTTATTATTTTTTTTCCAAAATTTACAAATTATATTTCGTTATTTAAAATTGGAACTAAAAAGTTTTTCTTTAAATTTGGTTCACGTCTATTAAACCTATGTATTTATTGTATCAAATTGCAACTATTATTGTATGTTCAGGATGTATCTTATATTATAATTGTCGATAACTTTATTATTTTATATTGCAGTATTATTGTGCTAGGAAAATTTTATTGGGACGGGTGTGACCATGTTACTCACATTTTTGGTTATAATTCATAAATAGAAAATTTATTATTGAAAAAAACAAGCTGTGATTATCAAGAATGTTAAGTTTTAAAATGTTAAGTAACTGGTAGACACTGAAAGAATTTGATTTCTGCTCAGAATGTCCATTAGAAGACAACGACGGGTGTGACCTTAGGAATTTGAGCTTTTACAAAATAATGACTTTCAGGTTAAATTCTGTACAATTACAATTCTGTACACAATTATTGTGATGTAGGTAATTGTTTACTTACTGTTCACAAAAAACTACTTTTTCTTAATAAAAAGATTTCTACAAAGAAAAAGACGGGTGTGACAGCATTTTACGACGGATGTGACCTAGTAAAATAAACTCCAAAAGTATGAAGAAATTAAAGTTTTTTATAGAGTTTAATTATATAACAAACATAAAGGTAAACATACTTACTTACTTAGCTGGTACTTCTATGCAATCCCAGTGGATTATATACCGCACGTAAATAAATATTATAAGCGCCTCGATATTCTGCGCTTCTTCTCCAGTTAGTCACACCGAGTTCTGTAAGGTTCTCAGTAACCTGGTCTTTCCAACGGAGTTTTGGTCGCCCTCTTCTGCGCCGTCCATCGAGTTCATTGTCGAAGACTTTTCGAGCTGGAGCATTTTCGTCCATGCGTACAACATGACCTAGCCAACGCAACCGTTGCACCTTAATGCGTTTGACCACGTCAATGTCAGTGTACAGCTCGTACAGCTCATGATTCATACGACGCCGATACTCTCCGTTAACGATGATGGGCCCATATATTTTACGTAGTATTTTTCTCTCGAATACCGCCAGAACCGATTCATCCGCTTGTGTCATAACCAGGGCCAACAAAAGTATGCAATGCATACTTCAATATCCAAATGCATGTTACAGACTTACAGGAATGTTTTTGGGATTTATGCATATAAAAGCATATTTTGTGGTTTTCAGGTTTTATTTTATTACTTTTCATAAATATTTTTCACAGTATAGACAACAACGTTAGGAAAGTTGTAGAATAGAGTACCAGTGAAGAGGCTGAAGCAATGCGTACTTTTAATGAGAAACAGTAAATAAGCTTATAGCTTTTAAAATATGAAAAGCGGCATTTTAATGTTCCTGAAATGAAATTACGGTGTGGGCGTATACATAATATTTATTATACATTATAATATTAAGTATACCATTAAATTTAGCGCGACCGAAAGATACAGATGTGTTAGTCAAAAAACATCATATAGTTTTTTACAATAGAGTATATAATTAAAAGTTTGAATCTTATAAAAGTAATTAAAAAAATAAATTTATTTATTTTCGACTATTTATTTATATTTCGACTAAGTGTATTCAGTGAATAAAATTAGATTAGATTCAAAATTTATTGTGCATTTTTGATCAGTTTTAAAGGCATGTTTTTAAATGTTTTTCGTGCTTATATAAAGCGCATATTTTTAGTTTTTTCGTGCATATTTGTGTTGGCCCTGGTCATAACCCAGGATTCTGAGCCATACATTAAGACAGGTAGAACCAGTATCTGGTATAGCTGGAGTTTTGTTCGTCGAGAGAGGGCTCTGTCATTGAATCGCTTGCTTAGTCCGTAGTAGCATTTATTTACAAGCAGGATTCTTTTCCGGATTTCTAGGCTGACATTATTTGCTTTGTTGATGGCGGAGCCTAGGTAGACAAAATTATCTACCACCTCGAAATTATAGTTGTCAACATTCACGCAATTTCCCAAACGAGTAGATTCTTTGTTCGTTGAAACTAATAACTTCGTTTTGTCCTCGTTCACCGTTAGGCCCATTTTCGCTGATTTCTTCTGTATACATGAGAAGGCTGCACTCACATCCCGCAGTTTTCGACCGATGATGTCTACGTCATCAGCGTACGCGAGTAGCATGTGGCTTTTGTTGAATATTGTGCCACTCGTGTTTACTGCAGCTTTTCTCATTATCATCTCCATCACAATGTTGAAGAGATCGCACGATAGGCCGTCGCCTTGTTTTCGGCCTCGTCTGGTATAGAATGGCTCCGTAAGGTCCTTGCCAATCTTCACTGAAGACTTCGTGTCAGTCAGCGTCATTCCGCAAAGACGTATCAGCTTCGCTGGAATACCAAACTCAGCCATGGCTTCAAGTAATTTCTGCCGTATCGGGCTGTCGAAGGCAGCTTTATAGTCGACAAAAAGATGGTACGTGTCGATCTGTTTCCGTGCGCAGGAGCTGGTGCATGCTCGTTATCAGCTCCTCGCCACCGGACTTGAAGAGCTCTGCGGGCAGACCGTCGGCACCGGCCGCGATATTGCTCTTCTTACCTCGGCTTAACTTGGTGGTGGGCAATCTAAGCCGTCGTCGACAATTGGCGTGATAACTTCACGTGCGCTGCCTTCTGGAACGAGCAGTTGCTGGAAGTGTTCTCTCCATATGTGCAGCACACTTTGCGTATCCGTGACCAGATTTCCATCACTGTCCTTACAGGTGGGGAGGCCATTACCGCATCCATTTGCTCTTACTTTCTGGTAAAATTTTCGGGCCTCACCTCTATCCCTGTATCGCTCTATATCCTCGTTCTTCCGTTCCTTCATCTGACGTTTTTTTTCGCCTAAATAGCTGTCTCGCCCGTTTTGCTTTCTCCTTATGCCGTTCCCTAACAGCACGGGTTATCCGTATTCGTTATCTTTACTATCTTATAAATACATCATCATTAGAGTGGTTTGGTCTCGACCAAACGGTTATCAAAATCATAATCTACGATGAATTCTAAGAAAATTTGACTAATAAAATATGGATCTAAAATTAAAATCGAGACCCCGGTTATTAACCAGAAATTTTCGTATTTGGGGAAAAAAATCCACTACAAGCGCCACAACTGCCCCAGAATCGCCCATAAAGGGTTCAAATAAGTGACCGATCCACAGTATTTTTTCCTGCCTACCATTTTTCGCAAACATACCTGCCCCCCAAAATTTTTGCAACCCAAAGAGTTTCTCAAAAAATATTAAAGTGGTTTCCATAAATATTTTTTATTTTTATATTTTTTTTTTAATTAGCTCCAGCCGCTTCCATGGCGCCTACTTGAGGGGTAAAATGTATGACCCACCCCTATTTTAACACCCTAACTTATGTATGGACTGGCCTTTACCATGGCCAGTAGCAAAAAATTACATGTCAATTATATTTAAGAAAACCCAAACGTTGTGTTTTATGTGAGTTATGGCAGCCATAATTTTTTTTACCCAGGGACGAGTGTGACTAAATGTTTTCTGTAACTAAATTCTCAAATATTTAAATTAATGTTCACAAAAGTTCACTATATTATTAATTTAGTTGCACATTGTGATTGTTGGAAAGTATTAATGTTAAATCATGTAAAGTAATAATTTTTTAAATTTTTGTCATATTTACAAGGACGGGTGTGACACAAAATTCGTGTTTTTCAATTTATTCATAAAACTTTTATTATAAAAAATACAAAGCCGAAACCTTATGAGAAAGCAAACAGAAGTTTTGTCTTTCCGGAGATAACAGTGTTTACTGTTCATGATAAATGGAATATTACAAAATGTTAATGTATTTCCTAGCGTACAAAGATGGAGATGAGAAAGTTGGTTATATGCTCATTTCAAACTGTTGCCTAATTAATAAAAATTAAAAAAATATATAATTTTTTCCAATTGTACATAACTGTTGTTCTCTTGTACAAATTAATAGACCTATTTTTATTTAAAATATGAAATTATATTTTTTCCTGTATAGGGAAATTTGGCAGACAATTTCAGCAATACAAAATAAATATTAGGCACGTCAGTGAATATGGTAATTTCCGACATACACATATATATGAAAAATCAATGAGTCATATTTTGAAAAATGACTTGGGACTTGAAGCTTTTGGACCATGTACATGTAGCTTTAAAAAAAATAAAACAGGAAATTAAAAACGTTTTTCGGTGAAGCATACTGGTAACTTGCACAGAAAACCCTTATCAACATTTTTAAAAATTTTCTTGAATTAAATAGCATTTAATTCAGAAAAATGTCGCACTAAAAACTTAAAAATCAATTTTTTTTGCAGAATATCCCTGAAAAAAGGACTTGGCAGGACATTTGTGATCATTTTGGGGGGTGAACCGAAGATACTTTTTTTGGCACCATGCAAAATGAGTCGCTCTAATGTACTGCCATCTAAAGAAGCACCTTAACTGGTGCTCACTGGTTGGAATGGGTCATCATCCAGCTTCACTTATGGTATGTTGGGGGACTTCTGCGATGGGATCTTTTATTTGAATTTTCCTGAACAGAGGGTCAAAACGTTGGACACAGTTTACAAAGCTGATTTGTGGCTTTTTGTATACAATATATATCATTAAATAAATCTAAAAAGTTTGGTCCAAAAACATTAATTAGGTTAAAATTTTATAGCAACAAATTTATGCAACAAACTTATGTCAATACTAATAGTGAATCCTTCTATGTGTTACACTTTTGGGTCATACTATCATTTTATATATAGAAGGATTTACTATAGACCATAGGTTGTTTTGAATAAAATTCGATTCATGACCTTTTAAGTCGTTTGATTCATGTCCGTCACGATAACTTTAGAATGACGTTACAATTTCTTGGATGGGTTAATATTTTCTTAATACTACTTAATATGGGCTAATTGAACACGCCCCTCTAGGTACCTCCTATACAAATGTACCATTAAGCCTAAACTAAAGTCTCTAATTAATTCTAACAAAAATTTTCAAGGAAATTATACCTAATTTCAATTGGATGGAGTAAACCTCTCGGTTTCATTAATTTCTCCTATGAAATATTGAAAGTAAGCTTTTTTTCAATGTTTTGAGAAGTTTCTTTTCTTTATTGGTAAAATATAGTTTTAATGAATCGTACAGCACAACGTGTACGATTTTCATTTCACGCTTACCGTAAGCAAAATTGACTAAATTCAGTGTGCTTACAAACAAGGGGGTGATTTCGGTCATATGTAGGGGGGGGCCTGGTGGGAATTGGCAAAGGTTTCGGGTTTGGCGTGGTAATTAAACGGTATAAATTTTTGTCATCCAGGGGTCCGTTGGAATTTTATATATGAATATATATAATATGAATATTGATTTTATATGGAAGATTTAATAAGTGGTCGCCCGATAGTATAGCCCATATTCATTCCTGAGTCAAAATTTCCTAGGCGTACATCTTACGCATACTAATTCAATGTACTTACAAAAAAGATATGCATGTTAAACTATGAAGGTCAATTTGATCATTTATATGGGCGGCATCTGAACGATAGTGGCAAAGGTTTTCGGTCTGTTATGGGAATGTTATTAGTCTGCCTAAATTCAAATGTCTTCCAGCGCACACTGGGCGAAACCATCAATTTCGGATTAATTCAATTTTGAAAGTGAATATTGGCACCGATATTGCTGTGCATTCGATTACTAATATATCCGATAGGCCAAAAACACTTTTCGTTTTGTTTTTCTCTTGATATTCGCACAGCTTGACGGTGTCAAAGTAACAAGTGTTTGCATCAGCTGCAGTCAAAAGCCGTTTTTGGGTGCCTGCTGCAAATTTGTGCAAAAAATATTTTAACTAAAAAAATTAATAAAGTGAGTGTTTATAATTAACATAAAGGGTATGTAGTTACTAAAAGTGTTGTTTTCGTGACCTGTCATTGTGTTTTGTGGCGTCTACCTGTGGTTATTAAAGGTGCAATTTAAATTCAGTGTTTTGACTAAAACTTTCGTGGTCTGTAACTTTCCAGTGCCGTCCTGTGCCATTCTAATTTTTTTTTTTCTAAAAATTGTATAATATATTGTGATGTGAAAAAACCAAAATGTGTATCCACCTACGTCCACCTAATAACTGAATTATTTTTTTTAATAAAAATGTCGCTGTCCAGGAGAGAGCTGTTTTTGGTTTGGCATGCGGAAGTTGATCCATCAAAAAGAAATTTGGCTGTGGATGGTTATGTATTTACCAATGTTATTGATAGAGCTTACTACAACAATGATAAATGCATTCAAATTTTCCGGCAAATTAATATTTTTTCCTCCAAATTGGCAACAAGGTGGAGAAAAAGCCATTATAATAATGATAAAAACATGAATGATTTGGAGACGATAAAAAATTTACCGTGTAAAGAAAATCTTTATGAGTACGGTTTATCCACTCTCCACGCATGGATTCGTTTCTTTGAATGCATTTTTCATATTGTTTACAGAATTCCTATATAAAAATTACAAGTCCGCAGTACGGACAAGGAGATTGTGGATGAGAAAAAAAAAGAAATTCAAGAGAAACTCAGGCAAGAAATGTCTATATTAGTTGATATACCTTTTCCTGGATCAGGTACAACAAATAATGGAAACACAGCAAGAAAGTTTTTCAATAGGCCAGAACTAGCTGCACATATAACTGGTGCGAGTTTTTCATTGGAGTCATCTTACATACCCTGGCTTCTAGTTTTGAGATAAACACAGATGCATTCAACCTGTATACATATGTAACCGTATTTGTGGACATGTATCCATGGTTTTATATGTCTGCATCTGTGCATAAAATTTTAATGCATGGTGCTGATATAATAAGACACGTCGCTCTTCCAATAGGTAAGTTTTATGACGATTTCTTAATTGCATAAAAAAACTAGCATGGTGCAGATACATACAATTCATATTTCCCTTTCAACAGACATGTTTTCAGAAGAAGATCTCGAAGCGCGAAATAAAGATTACAGGAAATTCCGATCAAGCAATTGTCGGAAAAGTTCCCGTAAAAACACCATGGAGGATTTGGCGCATTCGCTTTTTATTTCTTCAGATCCTTGCATAACCAAGCTATCGAAAGGCGCAGCTAAGTCTCCGACAATGAGCCTTTAGATAAAGATGTCATCAATCTTCTGTTGATTAATAGAAATTAAATAAAAATTTCCAACTGATTTAAAAATGATTTCTTCACTAATTCTTATTTGTGGATATTTAATCTGTAAAACCAAATTTATTTGACGAAAATCGGACCATTTTTCAGGAAGTTATTAGTTAATCCGAGCTAAATTGATGGTTTCGCCCAGTGTGCAGCGGTCCGTTTAGGAGTTATTGGAGAACTATAATTTTTTCCAAACATAGATAATTTTGTATGGGAGGTACCAGAGGGGGTTGGCTGATATGAGTTCATAATTATTCATTCAATGAACTTACAAAAAAGATTTGTACGTACAACTATAAGGGTCATTGTGGTCATTTGTAGGGGGAGGTGCCAGAACGAGAGTAAGGGTTTATCTGTTATTTCCACCGAAAGGTTACAGAAGTTACTGAAGCTCAGCACAAAAGGTCTCTTACTGGCTTTGGCCCCTTAAAACTAGGATTGGGCGCGGTGTCCTAATAAGCCACTCGCCTTAGATACAAAAAACTAAGGAAAACACGAAGGAAAAATAAACGAGAACCCCCATATATGTTGACGACTCCCGCAATAATTATAAGGACCATTATATAAAGATATGCACCTGGAATGTTCAGACTCTCTATTCAATTGGCCGATATCCTCGAAAAATACAAGGTTGACAACACCGCCATACAAGAAATGCGATGGACGGGACAGGGATGCACACGACGAAGAACTGTGACGGTAAGAGACTTCGACATCTGGTACCCCGGTTTAACGCAGCAAGTGACTGAAAAGCAACTATCCGCATCAAGGCGTAACATTTTTACTGCACGCTGATTTGTGTATTCGCTCCGACGGAAGACAACGACGAGGACATTAAAGCTGCACAATACCTCCGATATCGGATTCACATTAGTTAGCTTTGCTTCGGCAAGAATGATGGTAGTGAGTGGAACCTGTATCCCGCATAAAGATATCCATTATGCAACGTGGATATCCCCAGATCAAAAAGCAAGATATCTGATTGATCCCGTGGTAATCGATGACAGGCATGTCTCAAGTGTGACGGACGTGCGTGTGATATGCGGTACCAATATTGACTTGGATCACCGCCTAGTTCCAGACAAGGAACTTACGCGATTAAGTAGTGATAAAAACGTTCGTAACCAAACGCAAAGAAAGCTAGACATCACTAAGCTACATATCTCCGGGATAGCCAATGCCTACTCTAAACAATTCTCTTAATACCTTCAAACAGATCCCGATTCCGAAGTTCCCGACACACAATAGCAGCATATTGTGAATTCTATGACCACTGCCATACTGGGTTACGAAATGTAGGGAATAATCTGCTTGTTGCCGCAAGCAGCATAACTGACAAAATCACGCCAATATTCGATGACGGAGTAGATTATCCATCACCGAGCCAAAACGAGATCAGCACGACAAATGTACAGCTTAAAACCAAAACAAGGCTTCGGGAGGCGATAGTCAGCCGGTAGAGCTTTTTAAGGCCAAAGTGTTGCATGCCCGATGATAGGAATCTGAATGCTCCATGTCCTGTCCTTAAGAAAGGCAATCCCAGTGTGTGTACCAACTATCACGAGGTCAGTCTTTTAACTATCGCTTACAAGGTCTTGTCTAGTGACCATCTAGCGAACCTGATTGGACCTTAACAGTTTGGCTTTAGACCTGGTAAATCCACGACCGACCAGATATTCACACTACGACAAATCCTGGAAGACCCAAGAAATGCAGATGGACTCAACCATCTGTTTATCGATTACAAAGCTGCATTCGACAGCCGATGCGACAGAAATTATTAGATGCTATGCCTGAGTTCTGTATCCCCTCGAAGCTGATACAACTTTACGGAATGACACTGAGTGACACGAAGTCTTCAGTACAAGAAAAATTCGAAAATCTGACAGACCCACTTTCTACTAAGCTAGGCCTTAAACAAGGCGATAGTCTGTCATGCGCATTTTTTTAACATCATATTGGAAATGATCATGCGGAAGGCTGCTGTAAATACGAATGATACCATCTTCAATAAAAGCCACATGCTGCTCGCGTATGCTGATAATATGGATAACATTGGCCGACGTTTGCGGGATGTTACTGCGGCATTTTTAAACATTGAGAAGCGGTTGGCAGAAGTGGGTGTGGTGATTAATAAGGGAAAATAATAAGGGCTTGGCTCAGGCGTATACAAAAGTATTACTGTCAGCATGGAAATCAATAGTCGTGTATTGATTGCAAACCCCTGCTACTATGAGCTAAGCAAGCGATGACAAAGCCCTCTCTCAACTAACAACGATCCAACTCTACCGGACACTGATCCTACCAATCTTGCTCTAAAGCGTAGAATACTGGTTAAAGACACAAGTGAATAAATCTATTCCAGAATACTTTGAGTGTATCATAATCTCCATATAACGAATTACTAGGCGATTTTAATGCTAAATAAGGCAGGGAAACCGTATTTGAGCCTACCATCGGAAAATTCAGTCTGCACACCGAAACGTCGAACAATGGCATCAGACTGATTGATTTCTCTGCGGCAAGAAATATGGTAGTTAGTAGCACTAGATTTGACCATAAAAATATTCATAAGGCAACATGGTTATCTCCAGATCAATTGACGAGGAATCAGATAGATCATGTGGTAGTCGATGGAAGGCACGCAACGAGTGTTCTAGACGTACGCGTGATTAGGGGTGCGAACATTGACTCCGAACACTTCCTTACCGCAGTTAAGGTACGCACAAGGCTAAGCATGGCGAAAAACGTACGTAACCAGGCACAACGAAAGCTGGACATCGGTAAACTGCGGACCACAGAGGTAGCAAACGCCTACTCCAAACACCTAACTCAACTGCTGCGGAATGCTCCAACCCCTGACAATATAACCTCGCAGTGGCAAAATATAGCCGACTCCTTAGAACGGGCTGCTAGAAGCGTACTTGGGTACTCAAAGCCGTCTCAAGAAGATGCCTGGTACGATGATGAATGTCGCAATGCCACGAAAGAGACGGTTGCTGCATACAGGGCGAAACTGCAGCCAATGGCAACGCGAGCTGTTCGTGAACGGCACAGGGAGAAGAGACAACAGGCAACTGACGATGGTGTTTACTGTCCGCATCCGAGCCAGAGCGAGATACGTGTGACATTCTCCCGCCTTAAAAAAAGCAAAGCTGCTGGAGCCGATGGTCTCCCTGCTGAATTGTTTAACGCTGGCGGGGAGGAGCTGATTAGGAGCATGCATCAGCTCATGGAGAACATCTGGCAAGAGGAGAGCATGCCCGGGGATTGGAGTCTCAGTCTGTTATGTTCCATATACGAAAAAGGAGATCGTAGTGAATGTAAGAACTACCGTGGAATAATCCTATTACAAGGTCCTTTCAAGCATATTGTGTGAACGTCTAAAGCCTGTAGAAAAACTAACTGGACTATATCAGTGCGGCTTTAGACCTGGAAAATCTACGACGGATCAAATATTCACCTACGACAGATCCTGGAAAAAACCTATGAAAAACAGATCGACACCTACCACCTCTTTGTCGACTACAAAGCTGCCTTCGACTCTCCGATAAGGAATAGTCTTTATGAGGCCATGTCTGAGTTTGGTATTCCTACAAAGCTGATTCGACTTTGCAAATGTACCTTAGACAACACCAAATCCT
Source organism: Muscina levida (assembly GCA_964034835.1). Classification (NCBI taxonomy): domain Eukaryota; kingdom Metazoa; phylum Arthropoda; class Insecta; order Diptera; family Muscidae; genus Muscina; species Muscina levida. The sequence goes on along the minus strand of OZ035884.1, from coordinate 49,064,003 downwards.
CGGTTAAGATTGGTAAGGATCAGTCTGAACCATTCAACACGGAAAGAGGTCTCAGGCAGGGCGATAGCCTGTCCTGTACACTATTTAATATAGTTATGGAGAAGGTGATGAGAAAGGCTGGTGTCAACATGTCTGGCGCCATATTCCACAAGAGCCACATGCCACTAGCCTATGCCGATGATATAGACATCATTGGCCGAAATCTGCGGGATGTTACTGCAGTTTTCTTATCACTAGAAAAGGAGTCAGCAAAAATGGGTTTAGCGGTCAACGAGGACAAAACAAAAATAATGATTTTGACGAACAAAGAGTCCTCTCGATGGGGACGCACCGTGAACGTTGACTATTATTGTTTTGAGGTAGTCGACGAATTTACCTACCTCGGATCTTCCGTCAACAAGAAAAATAATGTCAGCCAAGATATTAAACGGAGAATTGTGCTAGCCAATAGATGTTTCTACGGACTTCGGCAGCACTTTAGTAACACCACCTTCTCTCGGAATACTTAGAAACAGCTATACCAGGTGCTTATCTTACCTGTTCTGTTGTACGCTACCGAATCATGGGTACTTACTACAACGGAAACCTACAACAAAACCTGGGAATATTCGAGACATATCTGTGTCGAAGGCGAGTTTCGCCATCGGATGAACCATGAGCTGTATGAGCTTTACCACGACATCGACGTAGCTAAAAGAGTCAGAATCCAACGACTTCGATGGCTGGGACATGTTGCCAGGATGGATGTAAATGCTCCAGCGAGAAAGGTGTTTGAAGGCGAACCTGAAGGACGGCGCAGAGCAGGGAGACCCAAACTCCGTTGGAAGGACCAAGTGGTAGGCGATGTGCTATCATCTGGTAGGACTTACTGGAGAACACACGCAGAAGAATTCTTGGAATTCTTTATTACTTCAGGCCTCAAATTTATGAACTACGTTTCGTAAATTGTAATTGGCCACCTAAATAAGTAAGTAATATAACAAATTTCCCTATAGCGAATATTTCCTTATAACGAAGCATTTTTGCGACCGTAACTTCAAGATTGAAGCGTTTTCAATCTCCATATAACGAATTTATTCAAAAAATTGTTGTTATTATTTACATACATCTCTTAACAGATTCAGATGAATACGAAGAATAATCTGCCGATATTGTAAAACCGTTACCCACATATGGACAACTTTCTTCATCAGTTGAAGGTTTCCGTACCTATTTTGAAATGAAATCCAACGTACACTGTGTTTTCTTCTCTAAATGTATTAGAAAATTAAATTAAAGAAGAAAAGTGGAAAATGTACTTCAAAACAAAATAACTGACTACTACAAATAAAAAATGTTAAAAGGAACAATATTGTTTTTCTTTTTTGTATATAGCAAATTTTTGTTATAGTGATGTAAATATCCTTTGTAGTCGACAAAGAATTCCAGTCCCTTGGAATTCGTTATAGAGAGTTTCGTTTGTATTTAAAAAAAAAAAATCACAAATATGTCATAAGTACAAAAATCTATTACGTGAGCATGTTACTAGATTAAGTAAGTTTTCACATTATTATTTCAATCATTCTTTATTAATAAGTATTGTGCAACTATTTTTGTGATATTATTCCCACTTGATGGAGTAACAATTATTGTTATTTGCCACAAATTCATTAAAATTCTTTTTTCTCCGAAAACGGAAAAAAATGTTTGCAAACACCATAAAAATAAATATCATTTTAAAACTGACCATCCCATAGGTGCCGGTGTAATAAACAATTAAACTAATAACCGGCAATAAAAAATAATAATTATATATTGATATCATCGTATCTGCTATAAACGGTAAGAACGCTGCTCCTTCGCCATAATTAGCTTCCGTTGCGTTGCGTTTATGAGTATTTACATCGAACTGCAGCGCACAAACCAATTAACAACGGTTGGATACCATTAATGTACAACATTGCACTTGATATCTCAGCGAGAAGTAACATTTTATATATCCTACATATGTACACACACGTTCGTCCCATTGAAAACGCTTTTAAGACGCTGTGTGCTGCGCAGTGTGAGCTCGAGAAAAAAAAACAACGGAAACGAAAAAAAAATAACCATTAAGCATGATTACTTTGGGGAAGCTTTAATGGATCTCCAACTGCAGCACATCAGCAAAGTTGATTTAGCAAACGCTAAAAATTATTCACGGAATGAAAATCGGCTTTTTGATATAAACGAATTTGGAATTTAGTTTATACATTGCAAAGTCATGCCGAGACAATTTTATACGAGGTCGGTGAAATTGGATGTTAAATGGGGAGATAAGACAAATACAGTGCATAAACAATATGTGCTCTGTGGTATAAAGGCATATCTGAAATTTCTGATTAAATAAGATCTAATGAGATACAATTAGCACCGATCTAATCTGATCCAATCATATACATATAGCCATTTTCCGATAAGATAAGAGGTCGACTGAGATATAATTGGTCCTATACATTTTTATACGGCCAAAGGCAGACTAAAGTATATATATATACAGTCGAAACTCTCTATAACGAATTCCAAGGGACTGGATATTTACTTCGCTATAAAGAAAATTCGCTATATAGAAAAGAAAAATAGTTTTGTTCCTTTTAACATTTTTTTTTGTAGTAGTCAGTTATTTTGGTTTGAAGTACATTTTTCCACTATTCTTCTTCAATATAATTTTCTAATACATTTAGAGAAGTAAACATAGTATTTGTACGTTGGTTTTCATTTCGAAATAGGTACGGATACCTTGTACTGATAAAGAAAGTTGTCCATATGTGGGTAACGGTTTCACAATATCGGCAGATTCTTCTTCGCAGTCATCTGAATCTGTTAAGAGATGTATGTAAATAATAACGAAAATTTATTTGAATAAATTCGTTATATGGAGTTTGAAAACGCTTTAATCTAAAAGTTACGGTCGCAAAAATGCTTCATTATAAGGAAATATTCGCTATAGGGAAATTCGTTATATGGAGATTATAATACACTCAAAGTAGAGCCAAAACGCAGTGTTCTTATAATTGTTTCGCAATAAAGAAAACTTCGTTATATAGGAGTTCGTTATAGAGAGTTTCGACTGTATGTATAAAAAAAAAACATTATTTACACACATATTATTCATACATATTTTACAAGTGGAAAAAATATTTCAATAATATAAAAAGTGGCAAAATTTTGGCAATTTTCTAAATAACTTTGAAAATCAGACAATTGGATATCTGACTTTCAAAGTTAATTCCCCACTTGTGTTTTACATCTTGTCGGCCTGGTCAGATGATGGGCTCCACCCCAGCAACTACAATGCCGCTATTGAGGCCCGGATATAATTTTAATCTATATATCGTCCCCTTAATATAACAATAGTGTATGTGCTCATACACCATTATTTTTTTATTACATATTAAGAATCTCCATCATTGATTCTATGTCTGGTCAAAATTTCGTCAAAATCTACTTCCACAAAGTGCGTCAAACGGTCATTGGAAAAAATAGTGTATAATTTCTTCTTCAAAAATTTCCATCAATAAGTGTGTAAGCTCAAATGCGCTATTTTATTTGAAATTGCCTCTCCAAAGTTGTTAAAAGAATAATAGTGTATACGCATCATACTCCATTTTAGTTTGTAGTAATATATAAAATTTATCAAAAAACTTTTACTCGTAAAATAGCTTATAATAATATACTCTATTTTATATCAAAAATTTATGCAAAAAATGCTATTCCTCTTGTCTCGCAGTCATTTTTTTTAAATTACAAGGAGGAAATAGGCGCATTTTTTTAGATGAGCCAGATGTAGCAGAGAAAGAGAAAAAATACGAATGATTTTCTACTTATATTTGAGTTATGCAATGTATGCATTAATTAGTTATAATTGTTTGTTTGTATTAACCTAAATTGCAAAGAAATGAATATGTATTAATAAATTGCCAAAACTATCAACAATGAATCTAAGTTTCTTAACTGTTACTGTTTTATCTTGTTACAAATTGATATTTTTGTGATCAAATATTTCAGGAAAGCTACCGTACAATTATTGAATAAAACAGTGTATGCCATACAAAATAAAATAGTGTATCAGATACATCATACGAATTTTTAAATAATAAAACAGCCTATATGGCGTACTTGAGTTTTGAATGACATAATTATGTTCTTAAAGGATCAGTAAAATGATAAAACTTGGTCAGTTTATAGAACAGGAACGGTATTATGTATTAAGGTACGGTCAGATTAGGCAAATATTTGACGAAAACCGTCACATATTTCTTTGCCGCAGTCTGACCACAAAACATTTTTGTGTGGCAAACAACAAAACAGCTGATTTTGGTCAAACAAAATTATTTGCCTTCAAATAAAAATATGCTCAATGTGACCAAAGTGTGACCACCAAAGAGCAAATATTTTCCTCTTTTTTGGGCAAACATTTATTTGATCTTACAAAAGTTTTGTAAGAGCAAACAAGGGTAAATAACAGCTGTTATCAGCGGTGTTGTCAGCTAACCGACTAAAATTAACAAAATGAAGGAAAATATCGCCAATTTAAATAATAATAAATTAAATAAAAGGAAGAATTGGTAAATATAAAAAATATTTTGGTAATATTGTGGAACTGTTATAAAATTTAATGCATAATTAAAAGGGAAAAATTCTAGTTTTTTTATTTATCTCAAACCGACTGCAAACCGCGTAAGCTGCGATTAATTATGGTATAATAAATAAATTGGCCATAGTTTAACCGGTCACAAGCAAATCCAACAAATATCGGTTGTCAGACAGTTTTCACTCTCGAAAGCCCATTGTAAAGGTGATAAATTGTAGAACATGGGAGTCAAAAAATCACAACCCCCGCTCCGGCGTCCATGGGTGTCAAAAAGGGGTTCTATGAAGATCCTCTATGTGCTTGTACTCAATTGAAACAAATTTTTGAGACGAATCCAGCAGTAATTCAGGAACATACAGGTCCCAATCAGGGAACGGTTTGAGTTCCTTATTTTAGGCTTTGAGTGCAGACACAAATAATATGCCTATTGTTGTCAATCCACATAATTTTAGTAAAACATGTCATAGATATTGTGAGTTTGACGCAAACTATGCATTGCATTAGTTATTTTTTGTTAATTTTACCTAACAGTCCCAAAAGCAACAAATAGTATGAATGTTCTTAATGCTGTTTGAACAAAAAGTAAAAAAATATCTGAGAAACACTTTTATATTTTTGATGTTTTTTTTATTTACTTTAACTTTGAGAAGATTATAAAATATACATTCATATTTAATTATATAAAGTCTGCCTGTTCAACGGTAAATAACAGCTACAATAAATTTATATAGGAAATGTAAAAGGCAAGAATTACTGAATAAAAGGTGTGATTGGTGCTATTGTTCTAATGTGTCATTTCTTCATTTCGTTGCTAGACATTATTATAAAAAAAGCTTGAACGTAGGAGTTTTTTTTTGGCCGAAGCCGAATGTTAAAAACTTTTACAAATTATACAATACTTAATATAATTAAAGAAAAAAACTTATTATTTATTTCTAAAGTCAATAAGATAAAGCAAAACGAAACAAAAAAATTATTCAGTTACAAACAGAAGCCGTCAACGCGTATAAATTCTGGCGGAATAAAATTGTTTCAGTATTTATTCCATGGAAACTAGGCCTTCTTTCTAAATAGAGCCGATTAGCGGCACTAAACTGCAACACTACTAGTTGGAGCACTTAAAAACTTGACAGCTGCTGTAATGCATATAAATAGCAACGACATTAGTTACTGATGTTGAATAAATGCATGGAAATGCAATGAAATTATGAATATACAATAAAAACAAATGCATTCATTATGTTCTCTGGTCCCTATGACCCTATTACACCTAAATAATATAAAAAAACGTTGTTCGAAGCTCTAAGTGCCACAGGCAAAAAAATCGCCGGTATTATTTCTAAATAAAATTGGTTATAAATTAACTAACATTTAAATTAACATCCAATAGTTCGAATTTCGACACATATGTATACATTTTTTGCTTAAATAATGTGTTCTACCCTACCAAAACAGTCGTTGGGACCTAAACTAGATTCGGCCAAAAAATTCTAAACCTATATTTTGAATACAGTAGACTACGGATAAGTGCACATCGGTTTTCGCGCGACTTTTTGTGCACTTATGCGGTTTTTTGCATTTATATAACACTCAGATAAGTGCACAACTATTGCATATATACAAACATTGCATAAGTGCTCGATTATTGCATTTATACAAACATTAGATTATTTTTATTAACACCTGTTCAGTTTGGACGGAACTTTAAGAAAATAACACAGTAGCACATTTTCCAACATCAAACTCTTGAACCAATTGAAACCCACAAAATCTGAAAGCTTATGATAGTAGAAGAAAAACTCTAACTAGGTTTTGAATTATTAGCTAAGGTTTTCTTTTAATTCAATTTTGAAGTTTTCGACTGAGAGGAGGATTTTAGTAGTCTATATCTCGTAAACTTTTCCAAATATGGCTTTTTTCTCTTCAGCAAATTTTTAGCTTTTAATCATATCTAAAAATTTTGCCTTGAGATAAAATCAAGAAAACAACAACATCTTACTCAAATCAGCAAAACTGTCAAGAAATCACTTTCAATTGTACGTTTATCGAAATTAAAAATGTTATGCTTTTTAAAGTGAAATAGATACAAAATAGAAATAAATCAAAAAACAATAAAAATCTATGATGAAATTTTACGATTTTTTTTTAAATTTTTGTTGTTTTGAGTGAGATTATGTTGTGTTTTTGATTTTATCTAAAGGTTAAATTTTAAGATCTGATTAAGAGCTAAAATTTTACCAAAGAGAGACATCAAAATTTCGAATAGTTCACGAGATATAGCCTTAAAAATCAGTACATGATTTTCGAAAATTTCAAAAATGAATTATAAAAAAACCTTAGCTAATAATTCCAAACCCAGCTAGGGGTTTTCTTCTACAATCATAAGCTTTCAGGTTTTGGCGGTCTCAATTGGTCCAAGTTTTACTGCTGCACTGTGTAATTAAAATATAAAGCTGTTTAATGTTTTTATTTATATTTGGTTTACATTACATAACAGGTTTTAAATAAAAACTTATAAAATCAGTTCAGTTTAAGGTAAAAAAAAATCACAAATTTATATTTCATTGTTTTAGTATTTTAAATATTTCATACAAAAAAATTAAAGATATTCAGTTCTGTGCCAAAATAAGAGCTGGTTATGAATCACTGCAATCATATTTTGCAACATTGTTAGACATTTTTTTCTCCAGTTTCTCTAAATCATAATCTACATTTATGTAGTATGAGAGATTTGCATTTATGCGTGCAAAGTTGTACTAAAAAAAGTACTTTCAGGTTAGCAAAAATTGTGCATTTATCCGGTTTTTGCATTTATACGTGTTGCACTTATCCGTGTATTTTTGTATGTAAACGTATAAAAAAGGCTAATGGCTTCAAGTTCCAGTGCACTTATGCGGTTTTTGCATTTATGCGATGTGCACTTATCCGTAGTTTACTGTATGTAAATTTTTGAAACAGGAAAAACCCCGGTTTCATACATTGATCGATTTTTAAAATTTTCAATGTAACTTCCACTAGAAACTACATAATAAGTAAAATAATATGTCGTCTAAAAAAAGGTTGTGTTGACCACACTTATAGCAAGAACATCTGTTCGGAAGACAAAACAAAGAAATAATTACATTGAAATCACAAACAAAACGTGGCCAATTATGTTGAAGTTAAAGAAAATATGAGGAGAAAAGAAAATACGCAGCACAGTTAACCAACATATTTGCATTTTGTACCAAATAGTTTAAAAATTTTCAAAAAAAAAAAATTATTTTCTGTCGGCTTGCTGAAGGTTTCTGAGAAAACAAAATTTATTTGCCGGCAAACAACTATTTGTTGCAAATATTCGTTCAAGTGTGACCGCAGAGCAAATATGTTTTCCCTAATGTCCATCTGACACAGTTTGACACGTGTTTGATCAAACAAAAGGAGGCAAACAAATGCGCCTAGTGTGGACACAAAATCAACTCTGTATTGCTTTGACAATATTTTGGGCAAATACGAGAAAACATGTTTTGGTCAAATATTTGACTAATCTGACCGTACCTTTAGATGAAAAAAAAAACAATAAAAAACTTATATTAACAGCGATATTGAGGTTTTAATAGACATCCGATTTGACGAAAACTTTAAACTCGATTTTCTCAAAACACCAAAAAAATTATACACTATTGTTTTATTAAGGGGACGATATATAAAAAATTGTTGCAAGTGTGTTGTGACTTTATAACTCACGAACGGCTGGACCGATTTGCATAAATTTTTTTGTATGCGTTTTGGGTGCCGCCCCGGTTGGTTTATATTTACGTGGCACCGCCCATACAACTAGAAAATCAAAAGGGCTGTATCTCTCGAACTATCAGAGGTATGAAGATGAGATTTGGTATATATGTTGTTGGAGCAGTATTAATTACAGTAAGAGTGGAAGTGGGTGGTGCCACGCCCCCTTTTCAAAAATCGCTCTAACGGCTTTTCTAATAGACCGATTGATACGAAAATTTTACCAAATGGTACTGTTGACCTGTTGATAGTCCCTGGCTATAATAGGTTGTGATTGGATAAAGGGGCGTGGCACGTGGTATGAAGATGAGATTTGTTATATATGTTGTTGGAGCAGTATTAATTACAACCAGTGTGGAAGTGGGGGGTGCCACGCCCCCTTTTCAAATCCGCTCTGCAGGCTTTCCCAATAGACAGATTGATACGAAAATTTTACTAAGTGGTACTGATGACCTGTAGATAGTCCCTGGCTATATTTGGTTGTGATTGGATAAAGGGCGTGGCACCGCCCATACAACATGAGAATAAAAAAGGGCTATATCTCATGAACTATAAGAGGTATGAAGATGAGATTTGTTACATATGTTGTTGTTGCAGTATAAATTACAGTAAGAGTGGAAGTGAGCGGTGCCACGCCCCTTTTTCAAAAATTGCTCTAACGGCTTTTCTAATAGACAGATTGATACGAAAATTTAACCAAGTGGCACTGATGACCTGTAGATAGTCCCTGGCTATATTTGGTTGTGATTGGATAAAGGGCGTGGCACCGCCCATACAACATGAAAATAAAAAAGGGCTATATCTCATGAACTATAAGAGGTATAAAGATGAGATTTGTTACATATGTTGTTGTTGCAGTATAAATTACAGTAAGAGTGGAAGTGGGCTGTACCACACCCCTTTTAAAATAAACAGTTATAACTGTCCAAATTCCACAGTATATTGCAGTTCGCCTACAGATATGAACAGTAAGGTGGGCCAGTTTTTTTATTCGCAAAAATTGTAACCTTATCTACGATGAATTGTTAGAAAATGTCACCAATAAACTTTGTGTGTAATTTCAATTTCTAGCTCGCGCTGGGAAAGCTTAATTTAGTGCAGAAAACTTAAATTTTGATAGAAGTGTCTTAAAGCTGAAGTCTGTACGCTTTCAATAATCATGGTGCAACGAACGTCACTTCTAAAAGAAGCGCAAAACGGAGTAAATAAATGAAAAATCCTTTTATCTTAAAAAAAGTATCAGCTAGGATTTTAATTCATGTGGATTTTTAATGTATAATTGACCCCCCAACTATTTACCGTTTTTGTTGCCATTTTAGGTCAACCAATTCGTCATTCAGGCGAGGTGTGTGAAGTGTGATAGACTTTCATTGAGACTTTCTTTGAAAAATCACCATGTAAAGACTACACAAGAACAACGTTTACAAATATTGCAAATTTATTTTCAAAATTCGCGTTCTGTTTGCCCCTTGTGAAGTTTATGGTGCATATACTCATCCATCTGAGCAGCTAATAGAAGCCAGTGACGCTGTAGACGTAAGTGTGACAGGGGATTCGAATTTATCGAACCGACGCCGTTCTCAGCAACTCGGTCTCTGCAAATGCTGAGGAAAGATCTTGGCCTATATTCATATATACAACTGGTAGAAGAACTAAAACCAGTGGACGATCAATTGATTTTTTTTATTTATCATGTCATTGCACATTATTTGAAAGAGAAATGGTTCCAACACGACGGCGTAAAATGCCATAAAGCGCGTGAGATCATCACTTTGTAAAGCCAAACGTTGGTGACCGAATTATCTCATAGAATGGTAATACGAGTTCAATACAAAGATAGTATTCGGAAATATTCTTGATCCATGTGAGAAGAAGACATGGCAAAAGAGGTTTTTATGGCTAAAGGCATGAAGCTTCAAACGAAATTTTCATTTTCGGTCAATAGGCGGAGAAGGCATTTTAAAAGTGTTTTTTACGCCCAAAGAGATAGTTAGTATACAGACGGTTACCGCTACTACATTGAATTTTGATCTTTAACGGAATGTCTGTTTCCGATTTGTAAAAGATATGACTTTGCTGATGAACTTTTTACTATCGTCATAGAGCCTATGATATTTAGAATTTAAAAGAACAACACTTAATTTGTTAACTTTCATGTTAAGGAGTTGCTTGAAATTTGTTACATAAGTTAATAAACTCAACATATCATTATCGAGCTTAAGTACCGTTTTCAAAGTACTTTGTAGACCTAAATGTGAAATATAATACAAGTTAAAAGCGAAGCATTGCCGGGCCCACTAGTTATTTAATAATTAAAGTATCACATTTCGACAGGTACTCGTACTAGTTCAAGACTTGCACTCCGTCCGAATTGGCCTCCACTGACTCAATCTCATTAATGTGCCACTTAGTTATATCAGTATACATCGCAACAATAACACTCGCTTCAGTAGATGAATTAACACATTATCATTATTATAGCTAGCGTCACCACAACAAAAACATTTAGATGTTTTCGTTAAATTATATATGCCCTTGCAACAAAATAAAAATATGAATGAACAATCTTATAAGGAAGGCATAAGGCAGCCTTGTTTTATTCTCCTAATCTGAATTATCTCCTTTTTCTTATTTGCGAAGACAACAGTTATTCATCCTTAACTTGCCGCACGTTCAAAATAATTTCCGGCTCTTCGTTCTTGGTTCATCTAATGAAGTTGTAGTCGCTCCCACTTGTGCCTCTCATTGAGTCTGTGGGCATTCATTCGGACGGCTACGTTGATGTCGTGGTACAGGTCAGGATTCTTACACTTTGAGCCGAAGAGTCATGCATTGACAATAGTTCAAGCAGCGTCTTGAACGAGTAGATTCTTTGTTTGTCGAAACACAAAGAGTTTTTTCACATTTATCACCAGACCCACTTCTGCCGACTGCTTCGTAATGCTTGAAAATGCTGAATTAACATCCCACAGTTCCCAAGCAATAATATCTTTATCATCGGCATACAGGATAAGCATGTGACCTTTATTAAAGATGGTACCAGTCGTGTTTACCGCATCTTTCCGCATGATAATCATATCGCTTTGTCTAAAGCCTCGCTTGGTCAGATATTTGCCGTCGCGACAGTGTCATTCCGCAAAGTCAAGTCAGCTTCGCTGGCATATCAAACTCAGTCATGGTATCTAATGGTTTCAGTCGTATCGGATTGACGAACGCAGCATTGTAATCGACAAACAAATGGTAAGTGTCGATCTGCATTTCTCGGGTGTTCTCCAAGATCTGTGGTACTGTGAATATCTGGTCGGTCATGGATTTACCAGGTCTGTAGCCACAGTGATAAGGACAAATAAGGTTCGTTAAGATGGGCTTTAGTCTTTCATATAACACACTCGACAGGAGCCTGTAGGCGATGGGTGAAAGGATGATCCTAAGATAGTTGATACACACACTTGGGCCACCTTTCCTTAGCACAGGACATAGAACTGTGGCTCATATTCCAAGCATCGGGCATGCATTTCTTGAGACAAATCGTGTTTATGAGCTGATGCATTCACTTACTTGAAAACTTAATTTCCCTTTATACGCCATGAATGAGGTATAGGATAGCTTCTGGCGTTGTTGCGAATTAATACGTTTTCTATTCAGATTCACAACAGACGGCACCTGCTTGTTTATCGACGATGCGAACGTCACTGCTTGAGAAGCTTTTTACTAGACATGCCGATTGACTCGACACTTATACTGCGAAGTTGCTATCGACAACATCGAGGGTACCGGCAATAAAGAACAAAATTTAGATGACTAGAGCCAGGAGTCGAACCTGGGATTTCCCGCATAATAGTCGCGTATTCTAACCATAGCCACGGCTGATGCATTCACGTCTATGGAGAAAAAGAAAGAGCTAGGATATTTCAAATGTTAGGGATTTAGGTAAAAATAAAAGGTTTTAGAACAGGGATCCCCCTCTGTAAGGACAGAAAAGGAAATCTAGTCACGGACATTCAGAGTGTGCTACATAACATATATGGAAGAAACACCAATCCCACCAATCATCGACAAAGGAGTAGACTTTCCACTACCGAGCCAAAATGAGATCAGCACGGCAATTGCACGGCTTAAAAACAACAAAGCTGAGGGAGCCTATGTACAGCCGGCAGAACTTTTTTAAGCCTTTACCGCCTGAAGAGGCGTTTCAACTCTTATCTTCTCTTCTTTCTCTCAGGTATTGTGCGACATTCAATATCGTAGTAAGGCTTGTCTCAGCGTGATTTTTCATAACTCAGTTATTGAGAGAATTGGTTGGTGTAGGCATTGGATATCTCGGTGGAATGCAGCTTGGTGCTGTTTGGATTTTATTGCTTTTGTTTACGAGCGTTTTTTGACTGCAACTAGGTGGTGGTCTGAGTCAGAATTTGCACCGCGCATCACATGCACGTCCATAACACGTAAGACATGACATGAGGCCCATGGAATGCAGCTTTCAAATGCTCGTCTTTGTTTTCTGTCGGGCTTGTATACAAATCAGCGTAATGTAAAAATAATTCGCCTTGATGCGAATAGTGGCTAGTCGGTCACTTACATGGTTAAACCGCAAGACCCGTTTTTGTAGTCTTGTTCCGTTTATGAAGCCACATTCAAATTCGAATCTTTCTCCATTGCATCCCTGTTACATCCATCGGATTTCCTGTATAGCACAGATGCCATCCTTGCATTTGTCGAGTACTTCCGTCAATTGAATAGAGGCATCAACTCTGTACAGAGTTTGGACATTTAAGGTGCATAAGCTAAAATTGTAATCCTTATGACATTTGCGGGGGTCGTCAACATTTGATGGGGTTCTTGTCTTTTCTTTTCTTGGTATTTTCATAATTGTTTTTGTATTTAAGGAGAGTAGCTTATTAGGCCACCGAATATGATCCTATGTTCCAGGGGCTGCCAACGCCACTAAGACAGCAATTGTGTTGGGCTTCTATAACTTCTGTTATCTACTCTCTAAGACCCATCGGTGGTAGCATTTCATTTAGGTTACTCAACATTACGCCTTCTTACGGAAGTTCAGTGGTATGTCCCTTTAAAATACATGTTTACGTCCCTTGTTTGTACCAGCGTCACATTGTTCATTTTCAGGGCTCAGCATATGAACAGGTGCCTAAATATCTCGCCAAAATCATGGCTTTCTGCAGAAAATGCCACAGTTTCCTTATCTTGTGCTTCACTGTCGTGTCTATTGATTTACGGTTTGGCGGTTGGCGCCTTATAATTGTTGAGGATGCCCCTCAATTGGATAGAGGCACCATCACCGTAGAGAATTCGGACATTTAAGTTGCAAATCCTTAAAACATGGTTCGTATAACTTTTCAGAGTTGCCATCATTTTGGGCGGTTTGATTTCTCTCCCAGTTTTTGGGACTGCCAACGCCACTGAAAGAGCAGCTGTGTTGAGCATCAGCAACTTGTGATATCTACTTTCTAAGACGAATCGTTTAGATCATGCCATTTAGGTATCTGAATGTAGCGCCATCTCTTTTTTGTTATCGTATCGAAAGATGTTGAGTTTACAACGATGGACATCGATTCTAATCAATGTGCGTCTGTGGCAACTGAAGCCTCAGGTTAAGTACCTGAAAAAAATTCAGCTTAAGAAGCAAAATGAAAATGTGGACTTTACCTAAATTCCACAAACGACCAACAGTTTAATGCGTGACGCAAACTTTCCTTATTGAGCAATATCAAAATCCCGCATTACTTTACCGCCCTCGTAGAAAAAATTATTTGGCGCGTAGTAGGTTTCGTGTTGAATCGATTCACTGTCAGAGCGACAGTCAAACAGTATTGTCACATGATTTCGTGCTACTCATTAATATTCACATGATGTCGGCCTGAATGGCACAAACTAAGCAAACACCATCGCCACCACCACCACCACCACTGGCAACTGCATCCACCAGCAACACCAACGAAACGGAACGTATCGAATACCAAAGCAACTCATACGAATATAATGTTTTACGATAAGTAACTAACGCAGATCGTAGATCGATCCCCATCCATCGTTCAATTCCAGTCCAAAAACGCCAACGATAGATGCTCCATTGCACGGAATCTATGGACCAGTCGTGCAGCTTAGGGGAAAGGATTGAGGCGCCACAGCAGCTTAACTGCCACATTGGGTGGCTGGGCGGCGGTGAGAGCGCGGCAACATGTTGACGATGATTAGTGAGTGGTGTGTCCTCTAGCCCGATTTCGTGCGTGTTGCCTTTTTCGCGGATTTACTCGTTTTTCGCTAGCAGATCTCGTGCCCGGGTGCCATAGGCACCACAGCTTTCTGGGCTGCCGTCTCCGCTCAGCTCAGCACAGCTCAGTGTCTGTTTGTTTGTCTGGCAACTGTCACGGCAACTTAAACGTAATGAATTGTACGCGAATTTGCACTCAAAAGTATCTTGGTCTTGGTTCAATCTGAGTTGGAGGTGCCGCCGTCTGCCCCAAACTGGTTTCGCTTATGCAAAAGCCTCTCAGGACGGATTTTGGCTTTTAAATGTCGCCAAAACTGTGCAAAAGTACCCCAGTCGTCCATTTATTTAATCGTCGTCCATCGTTGTCTGTCCTTTCGCTCGGTCGGTCGCCTGTCCTTTAAGGCAGGCAGGCAGGCATCTGCTGTAGCCACAGCACAATCTCCCTCCATCTCCACTGCCGCATCCAGCATCAGTGCTAGAAGTCAGCGTTACCATAGTGTTTCCCAACAACAAAGCAGTCGTTCCACACTGGCCAAGTTGGTTTGCGTTATCTCGACCGGGGTAGATGTTGCGGAGGAAGAGATCGAGAGAGAGAGCAGCAAATATGTTAACGACATTTTTGTTTTTGGTCTGCTGTTGTTGGCCTCGCAGTAGTGTTGGTTTGAGTCGTCAATGCCTTCTTGCGGCCTTTTTGCTCCAGAACATTTCTGAGAACATATCAAATTTCGGCACAAATTATTTTCAACTTGAACAATTTCCAATTAAGTTTGACTGACTTTTAATGAAATTGATTGGCCGAGCTTATAAAGCAGAGCGAGAGCGAAGTTTGTGCAAATATTTTGCAATATAGTTAAAAGTATTTTTGATGTGGCGATTAAAGGTTATTGTGCAACATGTTGTTGTTCTCTGGGGCAAAGAACCCATTGCCGCAATATTATTGCCAGAAAATATGTGAAGATATTTTTAAAATGAGAAACAATTACCAGTTAAGAATGTTTTGTAATGTTATTGCAGTTTAGCCTTAAGTGGAGGCAGAAAAAAAACAATGTTTGAGAAAATATTGGATATGAATGAATTTTTAAAATATGTTTTTTTTTCCAAGGACTGACTTTAGAAAAAGGATTTGTTTAAGGGCTTGTTGTTGTTTGTGAAGTGTTCAGTCACTCTGTTTGTGGCGTGATATTCCTTTAATGGAGAAGTTTCTGTTCGTTATTTTGAACAAATGTTTCTTTACATCCCACAATTGAGATATGACAGATTTTCTCACCTCTGAGTGGTTAGTTAACACGCTACTATTTTTTAGGTTCCTACGACGGAACCTACAGTTTAGAGGCGATTAAATAGTGCTAAAACGCTTGTAACCTAACGCAAAGGAAGCTATATATAACCGAGATAGCCAATGCCTACTCTAAACAACGCTCTCAATTACTTCAAACAAACTCCCCTAATTCTGATGTCGCTGACACAAAGTGGCTGCATTATGCGAATTCTCTGACCACTGCCGCAACGGCAGTACTCTGGTATGAAAAACCGCTCTCAGACAAGTCTTGGTACGATAAAGCATGTTGCGTATTGTCTGAAGAAAAAGATGTTGCGTTCAAGGCAACACTCCAGATACCGATATGAAAAGAAAAGACTTTGCGAAAAGAATGGAAAATGTTTTGGAATAGGCAATAAGCGATTGCCAGGACCGAAATGGAAATCTGGTCATGGACATGCAGTGTATGCTGCAAATAAAGAGGGAAACTTTTTTTTACTCTACTCGTTTCCGAAGTCAACGAAAGGGTGGCTTTACGCGAGTCGTTGATGATGAAATAGATAACACTGCTCTTCTAAAAGAAAAGAAAGTGTGAGCCGACACTTTTCCAGTTGATTTTTTAGGTAAAATTACCGTTTTCTAGGAAGAAAGACTGCCAGCATAATTTGTGAAAACCAGCGGCGATGAGCTGGCAATGTACATGCACTTGTTTTAGGTTAGGTTGTAAACACGTGTGATCTGCTGATCCATTGTGATTGTCGGTTAGAAAGGAAAGGGTGGAGAAAGAAGGAAAGTGGGAAGGGATAGATATGGAATTGAAAGTCGTGAGAACACCAATTTATATTGTCCAGTTAGCCATGGAAGCACCACAAGAAATGTATTAAATCTCCTACTGGGACTGAGGAGAGAGACTCTAGGTCTTCTATGTAACTCTCGCCTAAGTGTCTTAGCCTTCCACGGGCTAGAGAGTGCCAGCTACAAAGAAGGTGTTCCATTGTCTCGGACTCCTCCTCGTCCTCACATGCACTGCAGTAGTCGGGTATGGTCCCATCCCAGTTGCCTGTCGGGTGCTTGATATTCCAATCGCCTGTTAAAATTACGCAAGCCAGAGTCACGTCACTTCTGTACAGGCGAACCATATACGCCGATCGGGATCTGCTGTATTCAGGCCACTGCGATCTAGCAGTTATTCAGTCGGTTCTGGAGATCCAACTTCTGCTGACATACACTTTCTTATAGACACTTTTTTTGCCTAAAGGCATGTATGTTCAATACGTACAGGAATCTTAGTGTTCTATGTCCTGTGCTTAAAAAAGGCGATCCAAATGTGCTTGCAACTACTGCGGGATCCGCCGTCTACGACCGTTTAGAAATTCACTCAACAACATATTCTGGAGAAGACCCAGGAAGTGCATTTGACAGTTCGATACCGCAAAAACTATAAGATGCCACGGCAGGGTTCCGTATTCACCGAGGCCTTAGTCTGTCATGCCTATTGTGATATTATGATCTCTAAAACCATCTAATAGCGAAGTTCATACGGAAAGCTGCATTAAACACGACTGGTACCATATTTAATAAAAGTCACGTACTGCTCTAGTACGCCCATGATATAGGTATCATTAGTCGGGAATTGGGAGGTGTTACTGCCGCCTTTTCAAGCATTGAAAAGTAGTAGGCAGAAGTGGTTGTGGTTATAAATGAGGACATTACCAAGTTATATGTTTCAGCGAACAAAGATATCGGATATCAGCCAATGTCAGAGATTTTGGTTTGTTAGGTTATGTGTTTAACAAAGAATATATTATTATAAATTTTCTAAGACATCGATGGAAATTTGTCCGATGACATAAATATCCAATTGATATTATTCCAATCATATATAATTCCAATTTACACTTTCTCAATATGGAACCAAAATTCCCATTTCTTGACAACAAACAGAGATTCAGTTGGAAAAATCTGATTTTCTTAGTGTTTCAATATAATCCTCACTTTACAGATGTCCGATTGCTTTATTCCAGATAAATTCATTGTTTAATTACAGTAAATTTCTCTTAGCATTGTAATAACAATCCACATAAACAAATTTTTGACTCTCCCCATCCAGGAAAAATGTGGCGAAAAGTTCTACCACTCTACCGCACGTGCCGCTTATTGTCAAATCAGACACATGCCACTTCAAGCCATTGGGTGAGTTTGAAAACAACCCCCAACAACAACAAAAAAAACAAAAAGAACTCAAAAGGAAAACCAATGCAACACAGTCTAGCTAAATAATTACAAAACAATTAAGATTTTACGGCAATTATTAGGCAATAAATACTTTTTCAATATGCTGCACAGCATTTGACCTTTGGCAAGCAAGTACCAAAAATAAAACAAGGCTGCTTGCTAATCTTTAAGTAGCTTCAAAGCCATCACCAGACACAAATATCTGCAACATGTAAAACTTTTCTCAAAGACGTTACTCTTTGCCACAAAAACTAAGTGAAAAACCTTTCGAAACTTTTAAGATTTAAACAAAAAATCATGGAAAACCAGATATGAACATACATACATTCATGCTCACATAGCTACTTGTGTTTTCGTTTCTTCTGATTTCCCTTTGGTTTAACTAAAGATTTTTCCGGATTAAATGCAAACTTCTTTAAGACACAACGATGATTTTTGGTAGTTGTGGTAGTAGCGCAGCGAGCTCTTCAAACCGCATTCAGTTTTGGTTCAACCACAAAAACTTTTGAGTCACAACAAAACTTTGTTTTCCCAACAAATAGAGGAAAACAGCTAGCGTGGTGTCGTGGCGTCGTCTTCGTTTACTTTGAAACCTAAATAAATAGTTTTTGAGAGCAACAACGAAAAGTGCAAAATGTGTTAGAGTTGTTGTTGTATTGTATGAGTGAGTAAAAACTTGAAAAGTTTTGTTACATCTTTGCCACCTACAAAAAGTAGAATACGAAAGTGGTTGTTTTTCATTTGAGCAAATATAATTGTACGTAGTATAGTATCCAGTACTCATTCATATTTACCGTTGGGGTCTCTATTTGTTTTATAGTATAGGTATGTTGATATACAAATATGTGTTGTACTTATTCGTTTACCTACAGATAGTCCTCCGTTGATACGAAGTGTCCCTAAAGGGTCCAGGAAGTAGCACCCATCGAACTAACGAAGAGAAGTTGATCAACTTTTTAAACTTGTAGAAATTCTCTAAAAAGTACGTGAACATTTTTCGTTGCTTTAATAGTCGAACTTTTTGGGGTGATTATTTTTATACAACTAATCGCCCAAGCGTTTCCGATATTACGGGAAGCCCTTGCTAAATATAATATATTAAATGATTGTGGTCAAAAGATTTTTGAAAGATTTTTTCGTTTTTTTCAAAGATTTTTGAAAAACTAGAAAATTTTCCGAGAAATTGTAAGTCGACGTACAAACAAAACCGTCAAAATCGTGGCAATAGAGCGAAAATGGTCAAACACGTGTAGTACGAAGTAGCAGCGATAGAATATAAGGACTTATGTATATTAAAGGGATTGACTTGAAGATTTAGGTACCGGATTTATAATAAAAATAGGATTACGTCCACAACTTTGTAAAACTCGCTAAAACTTTAGCTGCTACAGCAGTGTTAAGTCCCTGCGAACGAATTTCGTGATGATTGTCCATATTAGTTGAGCGAGAAAACTTCGTTGTTGAAAAGAAACTGGAAAAAACTATAATCGTATTGGATACCGCATAATATCCCAGCAAAACAGAAGCTTCGACATTGGCTGATATCACAGTACAACACATGATTTTGGGACTCAATTCTGAGAAAGTAGCTGCACGTGAAAGTAGCCCCAAAAAGAAGAAGTTCTGCATCATTCGTTTTGTCAAGTTACACGCAAATTTCCCTATACGATACTTACTAACTTCAAATCGATATCGATAATCGATTCTGTACAGTTCGTTGAAGGGAAATTAAACTTATTTTTTTTCGACATATCAGATTAAGTTCGCAACGATTTCGGAACTCTGTGTAGGAGGAAAAAAATAATTGTTATTGAAGAAACAACGAATTTCCTTTCAGATTTTCCTACGATTTACATTTAGAAATCTTTCAGACATCGGTTCGTCAACAGATTTCCTTTGAGGCGTAGGTCAGACATCGTATCAACCACTTCATACATTTTTAGTAACGACTTCGGCCCGATATCGGTAGATATTTTTCTAAAGACTTCGGACAGAAATCGGTATTAAGTCAGATATTTGGTAAGATATTGGGTCTGAATTCATTACGACGCGTCGAATTTCCCTTCAGAATTTCCCACGGTTTACATTTAGAAATCGTTTAGACATCGGTACAACATGTCGTACATAACATTAGATTTCCCTCAGCTGCGTCGGTCAGACTTCGTGTCAACCACTTCATACGTTTTTAGTAAGGACTTCGGCCCGATTTCGGAGCCGATATCGGAAGATTTTCCGAAATTTACCAGGTTCATCCAAAGAGTTTAAATCTCACAATTAACTCCGCCGCTCATCCAGTTTATTGCCAAAGACTTTCGAGGTGGAGCATTTCCACTCTGTCTTATAACATGTTCCAGCCAGTGCATTCGGCCTATTTGGACACGTTTAACAACATCGATGTCGTTATATAGCTCACGATTTATACATCGCCGGTACATGCCATTAACGTTAATGGGTCCAAATATTTTTCGGAGCATTTTTTTTTCGAGGACTCCCAAAACAATTTGATCCGCTTGTATCATTACACAGGAATCTGCGTTGTAGAGCAAGACAGTTATTATTAGTGTCTGGTTTAGTTGGATCTTTGTTCGTTGTGAGAGAGTTTTGTCATTAAATCGCTTGCTTATCGCATATTAGCATCTGCTATCAATACTCGATCAATACAAAACCATCTGGGACAACAAAGTGCTCTCCGGAGAGATATCAGGGAGTATTGTCCTTGCGTATCCGAGGGAACCACCGGTGGACCACATTCTGACTCTGCAGTGGTAAAAACGGTAGCAAGGGTGTATTCCTTTGCGACCTCCGGCCAAGGAGTCTAAAGATGGTACTACGGGTGGCCAGGATAGCCAAGGTTGTTTCTACTTACCTTCCTGGATGAATGGGTAAGGATTCGGTTTTGTGGAACCACGTAGTGGTTGTGGTTAGATCAAAATGCACGCTGTCAAATTTAAAGTTTGATTTACGAGTTCAGGAGCTGGGTACCACTTGACACCATCCGATACGCGCAATTCTCTCAATTGTGCATCAAGGTATCCAGTCAATATTGTATATCTGCACATGAGCAATGTACAGTCCGAATATCTTATTGCATATTTAAATTACGCAACTTAACGTCAGCATTGCAGTAATTTCTAATGGGTTGAAGGCCACCATTTGGTCAGAGCGACAAGACGATACTAGATGTAATACACAGTGACATCTGTCACATCAAAGTTATAGATAATTTTGTCCTCATTTATCACCAGACCAACCTCCGACTGCTTCCTAACGCTTAAAAATGCCAGAGGGGCATCCTGGTTCGCGTGCGCGAACAACATTTGCTACCAGTCTTGTTTACTGCAGTTTTTAGCATAGTCGTATCCATTAAGATGTTTAAAAGATCGAGCGACGGATTATCGTCTTGTTTTAAGCCTCGCTTGGTAGAAAAATTGCACCGTTAGGTTTTTAGCTATATTCACTAAAGACTTCATGTCAGTCAGTGTCATTCCGCAGAATCGTACCAGCTTCGCAGGGATATCAAACTTACCTATGGCATATAATAGTCAATGTTGTTTCGCACTGTAAAATGCAGTTTTATAGTCTATAAAAAAGTTGGATCCTCTTCAGGATTTATCCTAGGTACAATCAGGTTTGTTAAGATGAGCTTTTATACAAAATACTCGACAGGACCCTGTACGAGATGGTTAAACCGCTGTTCCCGCGGTAGTTGGTGCGAACACTTGTATCGACTTTATTTAAGCACATGATATACCACACTCAGATTTCAATCATAGGGCATGTATTCCTTACATCAATTGCAAGTTACAGCTTCATCTGCCGGCAGTCCATCGGCAACCGCAGCTTTATTGTTTTTGTCGTGCAATTGCCGTTTTGGCACGATAGCGAACAATCTAGTCCGTTATCGATGATTGGCGTGATTTCGTCACTTGCGCTGACTTCGGAGCACAAGCAGAGTATACAAATGTTCCCCTCATATTTGCAGCATACTTTGCATGTCCATGTCCAGATTTCCACCTATGTCTTTACAGGTGGTGATCCCAGTTTCAAAACCTTTCCATATTAGGCTTATAGAACATTCGGGCTTTACCTCTATCCCTGTACATTTCGATATCTTCACTCGCTTTGTTCCTCCTCTTTTTCTGGTAGAACAGGCATTTCATATCTCTCCTCTTCTACTTCTATCGTTTCCTCGCGCGTTACCAATGCCTGCAGTCTTACCTTGTATGCACCATCTATTTCATTAGAGAATATGCGATAATCTTACTCGAACCAGGGCTTGTCTGAGCGTTGGTTTTCATACCCAAGTACGGTCGTAGTGGCGTTGCCACTGTGTGTCGGCAACATCAGAATTAGGTGCATATAATACCAATAAATGGGAAATTTGGTTGGCATAGGCATAGGCATTGGCTATATCGGTGGTAAGAATCCTTGGTGTATCTGGCTTCCTTTGTGTTGGTTGAAGCCATGCATTCCATCGATAATAAGTGATCAGTTTGGCTTCTTTTATTTTGATCAAGGAGTATCCAGGTTGCCTTGTGCAAATCTCGTTCTACTCCCTTCTTTTCGACACGAAGCCAACCAGTCTGAATCTGTTATCGGAAATATATATTCCGACTGCAGGACCAAAAGCATCCTAATTCAAATCTTGAAACGTGATGATATATTAATATTTTACGCGTTTATTATATTAAATAACTTTTAATATAAAGTCATACAATATAGAATCATAAAAAAGGAAAAAATTGGTTAACCTACTACACTGGGGATTAAACTCGCATCATTTCTGCTTGTTTAGGAATTAAATTAAGGAATGGTATCTCCTTGAGCCATTTGGAATTGTACAAAGACTTGTCTCTCTGTTTAATGGGTTGTAAGCCTATACAACGGACCTTGAGTCGAATCCTTGCACTTGAAAAATGGACTATAACGAGAACTAACTCTGTACCACGAGTCCTTGCACTTGTAAGAGAGAATTTATCGCGAATTGAACAGCAAATCAGCGTGAAGTTAAAAATGGGGGATTAATATCGAAACTAAATGTCTAAAGGTTCAATTACACGTTATCCGTCCATATCCTTTATCTACCAAAAAACAGGAAATTTTGATTTCCTATCTACTTCCTATAATAGAATGTCTACTTTCCTATAATGTTATAGTTGGTATCTCTGCTTACTCCTATATGTTTTCGTATTAAGCTATCTCGTTCATATTGTTGAGTGTAGTTAGCGTGTAAATCATCTATAAATTCACATTCAAATTCATGTTTTTCTGCATTGAAGCATTAGAAGATGTCACAGTTCTTTCGTCGTGTGCATCATTGTTGCGTCCAACGTTTTTCCAGTATGGCGGTGATGTCAGTCTTATATTCTCGTTGACATCCGCCAATTGGATAGAGGCACCATCCCTCGACAGACTTTTGAACATTCCAGGTGCATATCCTGGTCCTTATAAAGTTTGCAGGATTAGTTAACATTAGTGGGTTATTGTCTTATCTTTTCTTTGTGTTTTCATAATAATTTTTATAGTAAGATGAGAGCGGCTTATGCCCGATTATAGTTTCATGGGGATGCTAACGACACTAACAGAGCTGTAGTGTTGAGCTTCAGTTACATCTGAAGCATTTCATTTAGAGCGTGCTCTATTTTGACATGTAATACATATCAGCAATCAGCTTTTTTTGAAAAACAACAAAGCGTTTGCTGACAAAAAGTTGAAAAGGATAAGTATTTTATTTCAAATCGTAAATAGAACAATTAATGTGTGTTTTTCAACATATTTTTAGTTAAATTGGGCTAATAATGCTGTGTTTGGCGATCATAAGATATAGCAAAGTCAGCTGTTAATAATAAACACATGTATACATACTCAAGCACGTTTGAACGCAAAAATTATAAACGTTCTTTTTGACAGACATGCAGAATTACATATCGCTTTTTGAATTGACAAGCCATGTGTAAAATACACGTCGTCTAATACCAGCTTTAAGACGCATCGGTGGTAGATAGCATGCCATTTAGGTTACTCAATACATATGTAGTAACTTTATATATAAAGCTCAAATGCCCCACGTTAATCATATTTGGTTCACACATTTGTCGAGTGTTGTCAGTACCCACAAATAAATGCTGATTTTATTTAACAGAACACATTCGTACCTTTAATTCAACCAGCTATGTGGGCGTTCAGAACGGTAGAGTGACGGCGTTTGGGAAATCAAACAATTCATTTGCTGCTGTTCTTATTGTCTCTCTCCGAGTTGTTTTTATTGTTTTTGTTTTCTCATCAGTTACGTACTTCAGATTGTGCTTTTTTTAATGTTTGGCTTCCGTCTTTCGTGCCCTGTTTATAGTGACGCTGTTATTGTTGTTGTTATATTTGTATTTGTTTCTCATGTAAAAGACATTGTTATAAATTGAGAATGGCATTTAACAAAGTCGACTTTGGAATGTTCACTCGTGTATACAATCGTACGTACTTAAGTTCGCTTGTAGCGAATGTGAACAACAACATCAACAATATGCCAGGGTGGTTGAGTAACGCCCGTTAAATCCTTGTATCTGGCCCAGCAGCATAGTGGGTAGTTATGGGTGTGTGCGTGTGTGTCTACTGAAACATACACACATACCGCACTCATATCCGGTGTTCTCCCACACACACACACACACCTACGCATGCACGAGTGTCGTGCCTGTGGCTAGTGGCTATTCAGTGTAGAAACTCTACGTTACGTTAACTGCGGTCTAACAAACAAAAGTTACACTGTCCTCCTTCGCCATAGTTGTTATTGTTTTGTTTTTGTCTTCCTTGTCGGTTCCATGGTTGTTATTCTTTGGTTATTTTACGTCCGATGTCGTTGATTGATGATGATTGACACATGAAGGCCGGAGCAATTAAAGCCACTAATGATTGGTCGTTATGGTGACATTAAAGTCCAATGCGGCAACGTTTGACGTTGTCGCATATTCTGTCTGCTCTGTCTATTCTCACTTATTGTAGTTTGCCTTTTCTGGGCTAAAATGTTGTTATGCTAACTTTATCAACTTGTTATCGTCCAAACTTGGAGGTGATGCCTTTTGTTTATCCATTAGATAGATACGCTCGTGCGAGCTATTCATAATGTGTTATGTGGAGAAAGTGATTTGATTTAATGAGGTATTTGATGGCTTTCCAATACGAATTGATTGATTAAGTGATTGCGGGTTAAGTAGTGTAGGCAATCGGTTAGGTTTTCAAATGATAAGGGAATTGTAAATGGTTACAAACAAATAATGATCGAAAATAACATAAATAACTGAGTATGGAAACTTGATTATGTAGTCCCAATAGTATTGCAAATAACAGATAAAGTATTTCTTGAAAAAATAAATGTTAATAAATTATCAAATCGCTTCAAACTTCCGACATATCACGTGTTCCCCGGAAAATACCACTGGGCATTCGTTCAGTGGTATAAACTGTGAGAGTTACCTAAATAGCATAGAGATTAACATAAATGACATGCTGGAACCGATGCGTCTTAGGGAGTAGCTAACAGAAGTTACTGAAGCCACAAATTATTATGAAAACACAAAGAATAGAAAGGCAAGAACCCTCCCAAATTTTGACGCCTCCCCCAAACATTATAAGGACCATGATTTATGGATATGCAACCGAAATGTACGAACTCTCTACAGAGATGGTGCCTCTATGCAATTGACGGATGCCCTCGTTAAATATAAGTCTGACATTGCCGCCATGTAGGAAATGCGATGGATGGAACAGCGATGTACACGATGAAGGAACTGTGACATCTTTTATAGCTGCCATGCAAAAAGACACAAATTTGGATCTGAGAATTCATAGTCGGCAAGAGACTTCAACATATGGTCACGCGGACTAATACTGTAAGTGACTGAACAGCCACTATTCGCAACAAGGCGACGATTTATGTCCACTCTTCGAAGGAAGACAAAGACAAAAACACTATAAATTCATTCAAAGTGTTCTGGGACATTGTAATCCTAAAATATAAAGGATTGGTTCGGCTGTCAGAAAATTCAGACTACACAGCAACACCTCCGATAACGGATTCAGACTGGTTAGCTTCGCGTCGGCAAGAAACATGGTAGTGAGTGGAACAAGATTTCCGCACAAAAATATCCTTAAAGCAACCTGGATGTCATCCGATCAATGGACAAGAAACCAAATGATCACGAGTAAAACGTCAACAACGCTTGTAACCAAAATCAAAGAAAGCCAGACTTCACATACCTCCGAAATAGCCAATGCCTATTCCAGCCAATTCTCTCACTTACTTTGAACAATCATCCATAATGTTCACGACACACTGTGGCTGCATATTGCGCGTTCTATAATCACTTCCATAACGATCATACTGTGATATGGAACACCACGTTCAGTCAAGTCGTGGTACGATAGAGATTGTCTGGTATAATCTGAGAAGGAGCATTTTGCGTACAAGGTAATACTGCAGCAAATGGTAACGCGTGCTTTGAGAGAACGATATAAGGAGAAGAGGAGTAAGACGAAAAGCCACTTCAAGCCGAAAAAGCGTTCACAGAGAGAGAGAGAGAGAGAGTAAGGATAACGAAAACTACAGGAATAGAGGTGAAAGTTCTACTAAAGGCTGTAATGGTTATGTCTTGAAACAGGAATCTCCACCTGAAAAGATAGAAATGCTAATCTGATTACTGACACGCTGAGTATACTGCAAATGTGGAAGAAACATTTTCGTATTCTGCTCGTTCCCGGAGACAGCACAAGTGTCGAAATCACACTTATCACCGACGCCGGAGTAGATTATCCACTTCTAAACCCCACCTGTAAGGACAGAGATGGAAATCTGGTCACGGACACTCAGAGTGTGCTGCAAATATGGAGGGAACACTTTCAATCTCTACTCGTTCCCGAAAACACACCAATCATTGACGATAGAGTAGACTGTCCACCACCGAGCCAAAACGAGATCAGCGCAGCTTAAATACAATAAAGCTGCGAGAGCCGATGGACTGCCGACAAAGCTTTTAAAAGCCTGCGGCGATGAGCTGTTAACATGCATGCACCGGCTCATAAACACGATTTGGCTCAGGGAGTGCATGCCCGATGATTGGAATCTGAGTGTCCTATGTCGCGTGCTTAAGAAAGGCGATCCTAGTGTGTGTACCAACTATCGCGGGATTAGCCTTTTACCCATCGCATGCAAGGTCCTGTCTAGTGTGTTATGTGAAAGACTAAAGCCAATTCTGGCGAACCTGATTGGACCTTTGACCTGGTAAATCCACGACCAATTCTGGCGAACCTGATTGGACCGTTGACCTGGTAAATCCACGACCGACCTGATATTCACACTTCGACAAATCCTGGAGAAAACCCAAGAAATGCAGATCGACACCTACTATCTGTTCATTGATTACAAAGCTGCATTCGACAGTCTGATACGACAGAAATTGTTGGATGCTATGGCTAAGTTTGGTATCCCCGCGAAGCTAATTCGTTTTTGCGGGATGACACTGACTGACACGAAGTGTAATTGTCAAAAATCTGTCAGAACCATTTTCTACCAAGCGAGGCTTTAGACAAGGCGCTAGTCTGTCATGCGTTCTCTTTAACATCCTAATGGAGTATGAATGCGGATGGCTGCAGTAAACATGACTGGTACAATCTTTAATAAAACACCCATGTTGGTCGCATACGCAGATGATGCAGATATTATTGACTGATGACTGCAGGATATTCCTGCAACCTATTAAATGATTGAGAAGCAGTCCGCAGAATTGGTCCTGGTGACAAATGAGGACCAAACCAAATATTCGTTATTGTTTGGGACTCTGAGAGAAAGTTGGCAACTAGAACTTTATTCCGTCATTCTGGAAATCAAGAGAAGAGTATTGATCACACTACGCTGCCACAATGTGCTAAGCAAGCGATTTACATACAAAGTCCAATCACAATGAACAAAGATCCAACTCAACCTGAAACTGATCCTACCTGCCTTGCTCTACAGTGCATAATGCTGGGCAATGGAACAAGCAGATAAAACTGTGCTATTTAATGGCAAAGTCCCTCTCCGACAAACAAAAATCCAACTTTACCAGACGCTGATCCTTTCTGTCTTACTCTACAATAGGAATCCTAGTTATTGACACAAACAAATCAATCTGCTCTGGGAGAAAAATATTCCGATAATACTTTAATATGAGTATTATCCATGGTTGCACATTAGACCGTATCACCTTACAGGCACACAAAAAAAAGTTCTCCGTACACCAGCGAATATGAAACAAAGTTCCAAGGACATTTCAAAAAAAAAATTTTTTATTTTTTTTGCCGAACGTAGGGGTCGCCTTTTTAGTTTTTTCGTTATATCTTCCATATTAACAGTCCGATCTTAAAGCTTGATACAGCGAATTTTTTGTCTCAGCGAGGCCAATATTTTTGCTCTTAGGTCCATCGACCTCAAGTGTACCGTTCTAGTACTTACCCCCCAAATCTAATTTCCTACCACCCTAATGTGACACCCTAATGATAGAAATTTATAGCTCGCAAAAAACCATAAAACTTTTGCGAAGAAAGTATCTCGATAAATACAGCACATCTATCTAAAAAATGCTTTTATAAATTCATTGTTGCCGATCGTAGGGGTCACCTTTTTAAATTTGTCATAGCTTCAGTATTTACATTCAGATATTAAAGTATGATATAACGATGTGTTTGTCTGTGGCAGACCAATTTTTTTTAATTCAAAAGTCTTTGATCTCAAATTACCTTTACTACTAACAAAATTTGTGTTTTGTTATCGATGATAACGGATGCGATAGTGCGTTATATGGCTATATGGATGCAACTGGATGCATTCCTCAAATATTCGGTCCACAAGTTGTTAAGTTTATAAACTTCAAAAGTGACTCATACCTTGCCGAGGGTTTTGTTCATGTAGTACATGAATCTGCCATGGCGGTCACCGACAAGCAACGCATGGGCCACATTTTATCTAAGCCCGAGAGCCGTCAAAAATATAGCCAACTTAAATCACGTCGAGGTATGATCGACTAAAATTTCTATTATTTTACTTTGCTTTTTGTTGCTAATTCCTTGTTGTGTAATTTGAGGTATGATGTAAAGGTTACTTCAGGTCAAAGACTTTTGAATTAAAAAAATTGGTCTGCCACAGACAAATACATCGATATATCATACTTTAATATCTGAATGTAAATACTGAAGCTATGACAAATTTAAAAAAGTGACCCCTACGATCGGCAACAATGAATTTATAAAAGCATTTTTTAGATAGATGTGCTGTATTTATCGAGATACTTTCTTCGCAAAAGTTTTATGGTTTTTTGCAAGCTATAAATTTCTATCATTAGGGTGTCACATTAGGGTGGTAGGAAATTAGATTTGGGGGGTAAGTACTAGAACGGTACACTTGAGGTCAATGGACCTAAGAGCAAAAATATTGGCCTCGCCGAGGCAAAAAAATCGCTGTATCAAGCTTTAAGATCGGACTGTTAATATGGAAGATATAACGAAAAAACTAAAAAGGCGACCCCTACGTTCGGCAAAAAAAATAAAAATTTTTTTTTTTGAAATGTCCTTGGAACAATGTTTCATATTCGCTGGTGTACGGAGAACTTTTTTTTTGCGATACGGTCTATTGCACATGTATCCCTGAAGTGGAAACCTATCGGCAAAAAAAGTATATATATGTATATATATATATATATGTGTTCCTCTAACTCCCATTGGAGCATAGGGCGTCAGTTACAGCCGTCCGCCATCGGACACGGTTTTGTGCAATCGATCTTAATTGATTCCAGGATACGCCGAGGTTACTCATTTCGCTTTCTGTGGAGCGTCGACTTCATGGCGATTACTATATATTTCTAAATAAATTTTTCGATGATTGTCCATTTTGGTTCTCTTTTTGCCACTTAGTGTGCCGATACATTAGATAAATAGAGGATAGATTTGCCGACCAATGGCAATGTTATGTTCCAATATTAAGCAACAAGAAACTACTCTGTACTATACAAATGCTTAGAAGTTATTAATTAACTATACGCTTGGATATGTTTCTTTTGCATTTTTCCGCCTTAATAAATCGAACATCCTGAATCTTTACCCTTAAAGTACTGGCTATATTAAAAACGTATCGCTAGCTGAATTTACGACATGATCTCATAAAATTGTATTCCACATAAAAAAATAAATATATGAATCCTTATTCTTTCTACTTAATAAAAGTCATAAAATGTCCTTCTGGTACTATTTGCAGCAGTAAAAAGTTCCTGACACTCCACCATTTATAGTTTATGCTGACGTCAAAGACATTAAAAGCCAGATGTGACAGTTACTCAGTCTTATGCGGAAAGTTTAACATTTCTTAAGAATCAAAGGACGAAGAACTACTGTCGGTGACACATATGTGAAGGTTATTGATTCTTTAGCTGTATCCTTTTTAAGCAGCTTTTTCTTTTACAATACCCAAATATGTTATATGTGCAACTCTCATACACACCCACACACACAGGCAAGTACAGACAACATAACGAATGACAAGTCAAGGAATCTTGACACAAAATTCAATCAATTCTTGCTTCCGGTGTTTGTTTTTCGTGAGGATAAAAACTTTAAATGTGATTATCTGTGTGACGGAGGAAGTGGATGTGTGGTATTCGTGTAATAAAGAATGTAGAGATTGTACAAATGATTACATGGTTTATAGCTAACGATTATACGAGTATTAGTCGAAGTGGTGACAATTTGGGATGAAATTTAGGTATAGGTCGAGTATATGACATTTTAAGGAAATTGGGTGTTTAAGGATAGGACTACATGTTAAAGTTTGCCACTGCAGTTTTTCCCATAAGCTGGAAGAATATTTATATAACAGTGTTTGGTGACCGATAATAAAAAAAAATTTTTCTTTTCTTTTTGTTTCTTTCATTGTCGGCTTCCCTCGAATGTTGTCGACAACAACTTCGCAGTATAAGTGTCGAGTCAATCGGCATGTCTAGCAAAAGCTTCTCAAACAGTGACGTTCGCATTCGTTGATAAACAAGTAGGTGCCGTTAGTTGTGAATCTTAAAATAGAAAGCGTGTTAATTCACAAAAATGCGACAAGCTAACTGCACTGTATTCAAACCCTTTTTAAAGTGAGAACCCAACTTTTTCAAGAGATTCCAACTATGGCTTAATGATTTCCTAATTACCATATAGTGATTAGAAATTTAGTTTCTTATAGCGGTTTATTTTGAGGGAAGGCTGCGAAATAAGACCAGACTCCAAAAAAAAAAAAATTCTTCCTCCTCGTATATACAAAAGGGTAAACTACATTTTCCCATGCGTATGTATGTATGCGTCCACTTGCACCGTTTTTCATTTCTCCAACGAATTTGTTACTTTTCTAATTTGTATGTCGGCAGTATAATCGCTGCGCCGATTTGTGCTTGAGCCGTGTTTTGCTTGGCGTTGAAGATCAATTGCCTTAAGATCTGTGGGTATCATTCCAGCTTTAATTAGATCCGTAGAGCTGCGGTTCTCTGCATGGACAGATACTTTCTTGCTCTAATCAGAGACTGTAAAGCGGGAGCCCAGAATTCGGATCCATAGAGAAGTATACTGTTACAGGCTTCCATGAGAAGTTTCTTCCTGCTTGGAAGAGGTCCACCGACGTTCATCATTAGTCTACTTAATTGATGATGCTAACTTAGCTACTTTTGATGTTGCATTTTTAATGTACTTTGCATAGGTCAGCTTTAAGTCTAGTCTAATTCCAAGGTATTTAATCAATGGCTTAGTGTGAATGACTTAGTCGCCTATATGCATTTCTAACTCGATTGAAATGTGTCTTCTGGTGAGTACCAATAGTTCCGTTTTCTGCATGGACAAATGTAGGCCGTGGGAATCCAACCAGC
The DNA here is from genome assembly GCA_964034835.1 of Muscina levida. Taxonomy (NCBI): domain Eukaryota; kingdom Metazoa; phylum Arthropoda; class Insecta; order Diptera; family Muscidae; genus Muscina; species Muscina levida. Next base: position 49,031,979 of record OZ035884.1, on the reverse strand, counting down.
TCTTGGTGCGGATCATGACCTGTCGTAATCTTCGTTGGGCTTCGTCGGCATTTCTTGTTTCGATGGCAGCGAAATTTAATCACTGTATACCACGAGGAAGGAGTCCGACATCATTCCAGAGATCTGGCGATTATTGCGATTCATTGCTTAGTTTTGGAGATAACCGCAATTAAATTTATTTATACGAATACCGACGGCTTTCCACACTAGATCTAGATATCCCAAGCTGGTTTTAATTATAGAATTTAAATACACTTAAAGTTTTTTTATATGAATATCGATGGATTGCCTTCCATTTCAATGTGAAACGAAACAATCATCTAGCTGTATTTTTCCAACAAATTTTCGTATTGCGTTAGGAAATTTCAATGAAAGCATTATTTGCGAATTGCACAAAGAACGTGGTATATAAACAACATTATCCGTATGTGCAAATTTTCCTAGAATCATCCTGGCAATGTTCTGTGACACAGCATCAATCAAGTTCGCGTTTAGAATTGCTGCAATTACATAACATACATGTATGTATCATGTATGTATGCGCAATATTTCGCCAGGAAAATCGGAAGTCGGACATTAGTCTGCAGTTATTAACAGAGTTGAATGGAATATACGTTGGCTATCTCGGAGACATGCAGTTTAGTCAAATCAAACCTTCCGCGTTTGAAAGTTCGTCACACAAAGCTTAGATAACAGTTCTTTCTCCTGGTCCATCCAACGAAGTTTTGGTCGCCCTTCCGGCGCCGCCCATCAAGTTGAATGCCAAACCCTCTCCGACCCGGAGCATTTTCATCAATTCGCACAACGGGTGCAAGCCAGCGTATTCGGTCTATTTAATCGCGCTTGACTACGTCGTTGTCGTTTTACAGCTGAAGATTCATTCGAATGCGGAACTCACCATTGATGATGATGGGTCCACTTATTTCGAAGTAGTATTTTCTAGAAAACTCCCAGATTAGATTGATCCGCCTGCGTCATTACCCAGGATTCTGCGCTGCAGAGAAAGACAGGTACGATCAGTGTCTGGTGGAGTAGGTTCTTCGTTCGTCGGGAGGGTGCTTTATTATTAAAAAGCTTGCAATACTTGTCTCTTGATTTCCAGGCTGACATTGACATTATATTTTTGTTTATGGCGGAGTCAAAGCAGACAAAAATCATCTACCACTTCAAAGTTATAGTTGCCAACGTTCACGCAGCGTCACAAACGAGTAAATTCTATGTTTGTTGAAACAAATAACTTAGTTTTGTCCACCAGACCCACTTCTCAATGCTCGAAAAGGTCACAGTAACATCCCGCAGGTCTCGGCGAATGATATATATATCATCGGCATACGCGAGCAGCATGTGGCTTTTTTTAAATATGGTGCCAGTCGTGTTTACTGCTGCCTTCCGCATGATCATCTCCATTATGATGTTAAAGAGACAGACTATCTCCTTGTATGAAACCTCGCTTGGTAGAAAATAGCTCTGTAAGATTTATGACTATTTTCCCTAAAGACTTCGTCTCAGTTAGTGTCATCCCGCAAAGTCGTATCAGCTTAGCGGGGATAACAAACTCAGCCATAGCATCTAATAGTTTCTGTCGTATCGGACTATCGAATGCAGCTTTGTTGTCGATGAAGAGATGGTAAGTGTCGATTTGCATTGATTGGGTCTTCTCCAGGATTTGTCGTAATGTGAATATCTGGTCGGTCAGGTTCTCTAAAATGGGCTTTAGTCTTTCATATAACACACTAGACAGGACCTTGCATGATATAGGTCTTTTACCTATCCCGCGGTAATTGGTAGATACCGGGCATGCATTTCTTGAGCTTGTCGCCAGTCCATAGGCTCCGCAACTTTGTCATTTTTAAGCCGTGCATTTGCCGTGATGATCACGTTGTGGCTCGGTGATAGACAGTCTACACCTCCGTCGATGTTCCATCCATATTTGCAGCACACTCTGAATGCCAGTGACCAGATTTCGGTCTCCGTTCTTAAAGATGGGGATCTGTGGTTCAAAATTTTTGCTTTTTGCCTTTTGGCAGAACTTTCGGGCTTCACCTCTATCCCAGTAATTTTCGATATCCTGGCTCTCTCCTTTTTTTCATAGACCCTTTATCCGCCTGAATAGGCGTTTCATCTCTCTTCTCTATATAACTCTCTGTCACCGGGCGCGTCGCCTTTGGCGGCAGTTTTGCCAATTATGCAGCATACTTTACTTCAGACATACCTCATCGTACCAGGGCTTGTCTCGTAGAATTCGGCATATGATGCCGGTTGGTTCAAAGTAATTGAGGGAGTTGGTTGGAGTAGGCATTGACTATCTCGGTTATATGCAGCTTTGTGATGTCTAGCTTCCTTTGCGTTTGGTTACGAGCGTTTTTTAGAACTGCACTTCGTGCTTTGGCTCCAACTAGGTGGTCATCCGAATCATTTATCACGTGACCAATCTGGCTAAAGACCTAAAAGACATATCATGAAGCAAACTTTATGGTATAGAAGTTATGGTAGTATCCAAGACGAGGAGCTGATTAAATTTGCTTGATTTTCAATTTGCGCTAAAACTAATTGTATTGATATTTTTTTGAAAACTACTTAACTACTGCAGTAAAATTATCACTACTGTAGTGAAATCCATTTCCTTGCATCGGTAAAAACAATTCGATGTAAACACATCCTTAAGATTCCTATCGAAACGTTTGTTATTCACTTACGTCGACTACTCGAATACAATATCGATAGCAAATTGAAATTTGTGCTTTCATTTAAGCACTTAATGAAGCCAATTTCATTACTACAGCAAACAGCCACATGGTTTCGCATGACTACGCCACTAGTTCGATCACAAACTGGATTACAACATCGGTGCAAATTGGGGAGTAAAACTAATTATCACGCTACCAGCATTACACCGGAGGGAGATACCCTGAGTAAATCTACTCTATGACATAACGACGAGCTACCAAGTTACGCCGCGCTGCTGGTAAACACCCACAAAATGCTTAGTTTTTAACCACAATGAGATTATGTGATAAGCTTTTTCGAATGCCATCGAACAAACACCATCCGCATGCGAGATACGAACTAGTACGGGCGTACTCGTATAACTATTGTTTACTCACATAAAGTTGAACCACAGAATTTGTAATTGAATGCCATAGACTAGAATGAATGTATTTAAATATAACACATGTGGAAATACGTGCATGTGTGTACGTATGTGCAGGGTGTTTACATTTAAATACAATAACAGTATTTACATGTATTTTAAAGATTTCTCAACAGATTTATTTATTAAAATTCTTTCGACAAATACAAGTATTAAACACACATTCATTGCCAAACCCACCGTAGCTTTGAAGATTTATTTGCCTTAGTACAGTTTATTAAATTTTTCCAACAAAATGGAGAAATATTTTGGGTTAGCTCAACGGCAAACGGTATGAACATGAAACTAAAACAAAACGAAATACACAATTTGGCTTCAGTAGAATCCAATTTGTGTAGACCCAATTGGAAATTAAGTGATGTGCTGGCAAAATGTGTTTGAGATAAAGCTATAAAACTAAGCTCTGTATCAGAATATCAAAAAAAAAAAACAGTGCAGTGGGGATATAAGAACATACATGCTTATACTGAACTAAGCCCACTTTTAACATGTCGAATTTTGTTTGAATAAAGATTTTGGAGTTAGATACATAACATACCCCTGTGATGCCCCTTTCTAATGTTGCCTCCTGCATGACCGAGTCCAATTCGATGTTAAATAACAGCCCTGTCGTACTGTAGTGGTTACACCAATTGGGTTGCTCAACAAACGTTCATGCAGTACTCGGCTTTGTGAATTCTGTGAATTCTACTTTACATTAGAGTGCTCGCCAAATCGCCTGATAATGTAGAGTATCAACTGCTTAAGCGAAGTCTATGAAAATAAGATATAGTGGGTATCGCCATTCCACAGTTTGCTCCACTATGATACATAGACTGTTTACATGATCAGTGCAAGATCGATGTGGTCTATAGCCAGCTTATTCATTTCGAAGATCTGCTGCAAGTGAGGATGACTGCCTCGCCTAGTTATATAGCTAAAATCTTGCTGATCAGTGTTAAGAGTGTTAATCCTCTACAGTTTCTACATTCTGTGAGATCTCCTTATTTGGGCGCCTTAATTATGCCTCCCTCATTGTGTTGTATTGGAAGGAAGTACGATGATAGGTCTAATTTTACGTCGAAATATTTTCGGAGTCATTGTCTAGGGGTTGAGAAATTCCAAGTCAGAGTAAAGGTTCTAGATCATTATAGTAAAATCCCCAAAGAGAATGTCCTGAGAAAATCAAACTTTTTTTTATGACATTTTACATTTTTATGTTTTCTCTTAGTTTTTTAGCTATAACTTAAGGAACGTTGATGATTTCATATATCATTCTTTAGTAGAATTGTAGCTAAGGCTTAACTAATGTAATTTTATCAAGAAAATCGTCTAAAAATTTTCATTATTATATAAAACCATAAATCCACAATATTGGAACGAAGTGCGTATGAATAATATAAAATTCACAATATTACTCATACGTTGTGTATATATTAGGGCGGCAGCGCAATGTGTGGACGATTTTTTTGCCGAAATTTAAAAAAGTTTCGACCGGAATATTGTGGCCCTTGATGTTTAAAATACATGACGGAAATTTTAGTAAGATCGGACGACTATTGCCCTTGCCCTAAAGAGGTCAAAGGTCAGGTTCATAGTAAATCCTATGTTTATACCATCACCCTTAGGGATGAGGTTATACATCATTTGATACGAAAAAAAGTGTAACGCATTTAAGGAGACGAGTTAGACCCCAAGTATCTTAAGACCAAATTCGTTTCAGGACTTTTTAAGACGATTGAGCTATGCCCGTCTGTCTGGCTGACTTGCTGGATGGATGGTCAGCAGGATAACTTGAGTAAACCTCAACGGATCGGTATGAAAATTTACGAGTATTAATATTTTTCGAAACGAACTAATGGGATTGTAAATGGGCGGAATAGCCCCTCCCCTTCTGGTACCTCCCATACAAAATTACCTATTTTTGGATAAATTATACTTCTTTCATAACTTCCAAACAGATGACCAGAGGATATTTAAATTTGGTTAGTTTATTTATCCTACAAAAGTAGACAAACCCTAAGAAAACCGTACCATAAAAATGACCGAATTGACCTAAATAGTTTTACATACATATCTTTGTTGTAAGTAAACTGAATTCAATCAAATTTTGCGTATGGTGTTCGCTTATGAAAAGTTGAATTAGGGATAATAAAATTTGGTCAATTAATTTATCTTGTAATAGGAGGCAAAACCTTTGCCAAGTTAATCGTTCACTGAGAGTTGATTTTCGTAAAAATACAGACACGTTGTGCTGTCTCTAATTGTTCCTCCTATTAAAATAAGTCAAATTTTACAATACATAATTAATCTAATTTCAATTAAAAATCTATTAATTTCAATAACTCAAGACTTAAACAATATCTTATATTGGGTGATGGTATTTATCAGTCAGTTTACCTGACTGAAATTTCTGTACTGGTTTTTTATTAATGTTCGAATAAGAAATTGTATTTTTTCTCGCAAATAGGTAATATTCAAATATTAACCTTTTTGCCAACCTGTTTCTAAATAGCCAGGTTATGTCTCTACTATACTGTGAAATTTTCAGGACGATCAAACTATTGTTATGGCTATTATAATGATATCTTTTAAAAGGGGCGTTGCACAGCCCACTTCCACCCTAGCAGTAATATATACTATACCAACAACACGTACAGAATGTATAAACTTTATATCTCTTATAGTTCATGAGATGCAGTCTTTTAAAGTTTCAAGTTATATTCCACGCCCACTGATCCCATTCCGCCCATTTTTACTTGGATTACGAAATTTGTTGCTAAATGCATCCACAAAAATTTTCAAGGCAAAAAAAAAATTTCAAAAAGATCGCTCAAGCTGTTTTTGAGTCTATAAAAAAAAACTTAATTTCCCTTTGCACCCCATGAATGAGGTATGGGATAGCTTCTCGCGTTGTTGTTAATTAATACGCTTCTTATTTTTAGATTCACATCTAACGGCACCTACTTGTTTATCGACGAATGCGACGTCACTGTTTGAGAAGCTCTTACTAGACACGACGATTGAATCGACGCTTAATACTGCGAAGTTGCTGTCAACAACATTCGAGGGGAGCCGACAATGAAAAACAATTTTTTAAGATGACTGGAGCCAGGTTTGAACCTGCGATCTCCCGCATGGTAGTCGCGTGTTCTAACCACTATGCCACGGCCGGTCCCTAGTCTATACGGTATTGAAAACTACAAACAAACAAAGACAAACTCATTTTCATATATAGAGATTTGACCGTTGACCTTTTTGTGGCACGGCTTAAAGTCTTCCGATTTTGCTCAAATATTGACCATAGCTATATTATAACTACTGACACAATATTCCGCTCGAACATTACAAAAATCCAACGTTGAATTTTCGCTGCCACCCTACTATATACATTGATTACTACGGAATTAATAAGTCCTCCCTACTTTCGCAAGCAACTATGTATAACAAAAAGCTTGCAGTGATTGTCATCTGACTCTCAGCCGTATATCTCAGCGTATATTTCACATTCGAAAAGAATATGCGAAGCTTTGTTTAAAAGTGGATTTAGGGATTGTTCCAAACTTAGCATAGTGCTCCAAAAGACTGATTTGTCTTATTTATGAGCCACCGGTGGTGGATATAAGGCTCTCCAGATAGCAAAAAAGACTGAACATCTGTTCGGTATTGTTGACAATGGTACATAGTTCTTTGCAAGAGAACAGGATGACCAAAAGTCTTTGATAATGGGTCTTATAATCGATGCGAGTTGAGAGTTGGATCGGCTTTAAGCAATTCGGGATTGATGTTGTCTACGCCTGTTGTTTTGCCGAACTTCATTAAACGAATAGCATCGGTTATCTCGGATTCTTCTGGGCAGGCAAAAGTTATGGCAGTTCTAATTTCATGAGAAAAGCAATGACATTGCCAGATCGTTGTAGGTTGCGGAATTGACAGTATATCGGCATAGTATCAGAAAATATTGTCAATTGCCGCTCCTAGGACGAGGCGGTTGCCCCTCCGGATCTTAAAGAGGATATGTAGTTGTACGGACATTCTCTGAAATTAGTTTTGTAATTTTGTGCAGACTTTTATTGTACAGAAAATTAATTTTACTATATAGATAAGGAACCGGCCGTGGCATGATGGTTAGGACACGCGACTACCATAAGGGAGATCCCAGGTTCAATTCTTGGCTCCAGTCAACTAACAAACCAAAAAAAAAATATATATATAAATTTTTTTTTTATTGCCGGCCCGTCTGTTTTCGGTTATCGTCAGCAACTTTGCAGTATAAATGTCGAGTCAATCGGCATGTCCACTAAGAGCTTCTCAAACAGTGACGTTCGCATTCGTCAATAAACAAGTAGGTGCCGTTAGTTGTGAATCTAAACATAGAAAGCGTGTTAGTTCACAACAACGCGAGAATCTATCCCATACCTCATTCATGGGGTGTAAAGGGAAATTAAGTAGATAGGAGCTTTTATTGTATCAACAATAACTTTTATTTTACCAAAAAGTACTTTTATTGTACAAAAGCGTACTTTTTTTGTATCGACAGGAACTGTTTTTATACCAAAAAATAATTTTATTTTATCAACAATAACTTTTATTTTACCAACAAGTACTTTTATTGTACCAACAAGTGCTTTTATCATTCCAAAAAGTACTTTTATTGTATCAACAAGAACTTGTACTAAACCTGAAAGTACTATAATTGTACCAAACAAGTACTTTTATTACAACAAAAAACACTTTTATTGTACCGAAAATTAATTTTAGCGTATAGAAAATAACTTTTGTTGTGTCAACAAGCAGGGATTGAAAAGACTCCAAAACACTCTGCTCAACACATTTTAAACGTCGGTAATGAGCGCAGGCGAACTCAAAACACAACAGTTTAATGATCGAAGATGCTCCGCACACAGAGTCAACACATAACAAAACTCTTTTGTACAATTTTTTCCTGAGCACTCAAAGATGGTGTGCACACATAAACGAGCGACACTAAAAGATTGGTAGAGAAGAAGAAGAAATGTAGCTGTATGTGTATAAATATATGTATGTATGTGTTTTTTTCTCCATATGAATATTCATGTGTTACCCCGTGTTTGGGTATTTTCGTTTCTCAGTGCACATATGAGTTGTGTCATCTTTATCGCACACACGACGGGAGTCAGAAAAAAGAGCTACATCGTTTTCCGACACTTAGCGAGATGTGTTTGCATGTTAACATGCTCAACGGTACAGAGTGTGTGTCACATTTACCTCTCAAACACTCTCATGAAAAGAGTTTTGCATACATTTTGTGCACATTTGTGAGTTTTTTTCAAACGCTGTCAACAAGTACTTTTGTTATACCAAACAGTACTTTTATTGTATCGAAAAATTTTATTGTTCCAAAAAGTACTTTTAATGTACCACCAAGTTCTTTTATTATACTAAAAACTACTTTTATTGTACCAAAAGAACTTTTATTGTATCAACAAGTACTTTTCTTATACCAAAAAGTACTAACATTGTACCAATAAGTACTTTGTTTACATCAACAAGTACTTTTACCATACCAAAAAGTTTTTTATTGTTCCAAAAAGTACTTTTATTGTACCAAAAAATTCTTTTATTGCACCAAAAAGTACTTTTATTGAACCGATAGTACCGTTTTGGTAATAAAATACATACCTTTATTATACCAAAAAGAACTTTTTTTGTACAGAAAATTATTTTTTTTATGCAGAAAAGGATTTACATTGCACCAACAATTACCTTTATTGCACCGAAATTATTTTTGTTATATGCTTAAATTTTATACAACATTATTGCTTATTTAGCCAGATCCGATGTACTTCTCGACTAGTAATTCAGTTTTTTACTACTTCTACTTAAGCTCTTCTACCTAAGCTGATTTTTTTGCTGGTATACTTTATAATTAAATAGCAGCAATCAACATTTCCTATGGGGTCACCTGTAGTCCTGACTAAAAGCATTTCAAACATTCCAACTGCGTCAGAGCTCTGTGTGCTGTTGTTTTATATGAGTAAAATGAGAATGCTTGTACAACGCTTTCACCCCGAAGCGTTCAGTGTGAGACGGTGAATGTACGTTCTAGGAAAATACACAGACAAAAATGTTGATTCCAGCAAAAAGGTACCACAAACGCACACTCAAACACATGTACAGCTACAAATTTGTGTGTGTAGAATCCAAATTTTTTCACACAAACACATATTAAACATTAAAAACACTCACACACGTACTCACGTACATTCATATCCTATAACCACAGCAAAGCATAAAACTTGGGCTCATACACACACTCACAGACAAACACAAGGATACAAATAAAATCCACACATACTCAGAAAACTCCACACTCATACACACACACACACAAAGGATAATTCACCACTACACCCAAATGTACAATAATCCACTGTGAGTCAGGATAACCTCAAATGCTTCAGCTGTGACTGTGGTAGTGCCCGTAGCGGTGCACACAACAAAGCTTTGGCTGATGGGGTGGATGGTTAGATGACTGGATGTATGGAGGTTTGATTAAATGCATGGAGGTCGTGCAAATATACCAACATACAAACGCTAACACTCAGCATACACTACGCAGGGAATTGAAGGGGAACTGAGAAGATTGCGGTGTGTGTGTGTATGCATGGACTTTGAACGAAATGACTGAGTGAATACCCTTCAGTCACGCTTGTTGTTGCTGATGTTGTTGTATATTGTCCTTCATACGTATTTTGCTAGAATTTAAAGTAGGATTTTGCTGTTGCTGCCACTGATGTTTATATTGTTGCATCGAGGGCAACATATGGAGTTGGCACTTGACGTTTCCCAAAAAAAAAAATGAAAATAAAAACACCACAGCACTACACATACGAAGGGGACGTGATAATTGTAGGTTGTTCACATGACATGATTTTTCATTGCAGGGCTAAAATCAAGTCGAAATTTTGGTAAAATGTTCGTTAGAATGTGTGACTGACATGATGATTAGGGTGATTTGAGCTGGTTTGTTTAAATGATATTTCCAGTTTAAAATAAATAGGTAAGTTTATGATTACAATAGATAATTTATTCAGTTCTCAGTAAGATTTTGGGCTGTATGTTGCTCATACCTCAGAGGTAAATACTATAAAAGTAGCTGCTCAGCAATATTTATATAAAAGGTTGTTTAACAGAAGGTGACAAAAGTTACAGTAGCTCAACGCATCTGCTCTGTTAGTAGCGTTGGAAGAAAAACTAGGGTCCTAATAAGCCACTCTCCTTAAGCAAACAACATTTACGAAGACACATAGAAAGTAAGATGTAAGAGCCAAACGCTATGTTGACGTTCCTCGCAAATAAGGATATGTACTTAGAATGTCTAAATTCTTTACAGAGATGGTTCGCGACAATTATTCTTCTTCTTCTTTTTTAATGGCAGCAACAACAGAAATGTATCTACAGTAGCCGCATGTAAAAAAGTATTCCAAGTACTTCGTTCTTTTGCGTTCCTTAGATAGTTCGTCATACCAAGCTTACTTAACAGTTCCATCACCTGGTCCATCCATCGGAGTTTTGGTCGTCCCCTCCTGCGCCGCCCATTGAGTTTATTGCCGAACACTTTTCGAGTCGAAACGTTTTCGTCCATTCGTACAACGTGTCCAAGCCAGCGCATTCGGTCTATTTGAACGCGCTTGACTACGTTGATGTCGTTGTACAGCTCATACAGCTCATGATTCATTCGACGACGGTACTCGCCGTTAACGATGATAGATCCAAATATTTTGCGAAGTATTTTTCTCTCGAAAACTCCCAGAATAGATTGATCCGTCTGCGTCATTACCCAGGATACTGCGCTGTAGTGTAAGACAGTCTGGTAGAGTTAGATCTTTGTTCTTCGGTAGGTGTCGATCTGCATTTTTTGGGTCTTCTCCAGGATTTGTCGTAGTGTGTATATCTGGTAGGTCGTGGATTTACCAGGTCTAAAGCCAAACTGATAAGGTGCAATCAGGTTGGCTAAAATTGGCTTTAGCCATTCACATAACACACTAGACAGGACCTTTTATGCGATGGTTAAAAGGCTGATCCCGCTAAAATTGGTATCACTTGGCCTTTTTTAAGCGATCACAAACGTGACAAATATTTGGCTAACATCATTACCATACATTAAATGCGTTGGACGGTACAGAGAATCACAAAAGAAACAACTCATACAGGACAAGCTAAATAACGACGCTTTAAGGCGCTTCTCAATGAGCTTTTTCCAGATGCAGACCATCAAAGTGTATTAACCAAGAAGCGTTGTATGACCACCGCGTAGCACACCATTCCCGTAGATATATACCGCGGACTGATTCACAATCGTCCCTACGATGGGACGGTCCTCGCTCGACTTGTAGAAGGGAAGCTAACTTTATCGGACATTGATAGACCTCGCCTCTTCTTAAAGTCCACAGCCATCTGAAGCATCGCGACTTATGCTGATGATTGCGCGATCATGGCGTCAGGCCCGCAATCGGTGAACATTTCGAAATGATAAACGGCTGCTTAGTTGATTCTGCAAATTTATTTACTTTGAGGATATCTGTTCACTGAATGGACGGCAGCGGTATAACATCATTTAATGTATTGGTCGATTGTGCCACAATATCGACCGTCAATTACCCTAAGATTTTGGGTGTCAATATTTAAGTCGTCGGCGTACTTCACAGCTTGTTACAGATAGATAGAAAAAAGGTCCTCAAGTCGCTGGTCGCAACACTTAGATCCGTTCCCCTATTGCTGGAAACCTTTATGTATACATATAAAGCTATAGGCCAGTTTGCGGTGAATTATGGAGCGCCAGACCGGCCTGACTATGCGTCCATAAGAACGGCAATGTCATGCCTCCTTATGTCTTCAGAAGGACGCCTGCCTCAAGAAGAAGCCAACATTCTCTCTGTACAAAATGGTATCTAAGAAGTACAGGATGAAAAAACCATACAAATTACCATCTAGGGGATGTAAACTCCTACCCCTACATATAAGAATGATTTCCATGATCTATGGAGATAAGTTTTAGCGATACAATAAAGAGCCTCTAGGTCACAAGCCATGTAATGCTTGCCTCAATGATAGTCACAGCAGCCAATAACTTCCCCCAAAATAGCATCCGATGAAAGCAGTCTTCGGTGTAGTACGAGGGCTCAATTCATACTGAACTTGTAGTTGTTTTTTATGATCAAAGTGTATGATGTATGGCCTTGACTAGGTATTCGGACGTAAATGTACGTAGGAGATATTGGCAATAGTAATTTTCGGAAGAATTGTATTCAAAGGCGACATAAAGTGATCGAAATATGTTGAAATACAGAATTTTATATTAGAGCTAGAGAGCTATTACTGAAACGGGATACAAATTTCCGTCGTTTGTACACTCAGAAAAAAGTGAACTAAATTGAAGTAAAATTGAACTAGAATTGAGTAAAATGAGTCTTCATATGGCGCCAAGTAACACAGTACTCAAATTGAGTTTGCAAATTTCTTTAATATAAGTCTAAAATGCGAACTAAAATATAGTATACATTTCATTGTTTTGAGTACAACACGACTTATTTTTGAACACATTTTGAATCAAAAGTAGTAAGTTGGTATTACAAATAAGGATGCACTAGGAGAAACATGTACTAAGTTTAAGGAAATATTTACTAAAATTGAGTAAGAGTGGCCATCAATTCGGAGTCAAGTATTACGGTTACTCAGATTGAATTCATTTCATACTTGATTTCAGTAAAGTTGTTACTACATTCAAATACATTTGGAATAAAGACAAGTAAAAGTTACTGAATCTTAGTCGACATATACTATAAGCAAGTATTATGTGTCAATAATCAAGTATGCACTTACTCATTCGTAGTTTTTTTTGATACGATTTGAGTGCAAAATTTCTAAAATAAGGAGAAATGATGTTTCACTGAGTATGCACTTCTTACATTTTACTACCGATATTCAGAAAATTTCCTAATGTCAACCACAAATTGACTTGAAATAAGTACACGCGGCAATCATGGAAGTTTGCATCGTATTCAAAAAAAGAAAAATGTGACTTACTACAAAGCAAATTTTCTAAATTGAAGACCGCATTTTCTCCGTATTAATGCAAATTAAACTACATTTAAGTACGAGACATGTTAATGCGTATTGGAATTTAGTATAGTTGAACTTAATTGAAATCACAAACGAAGTAAAAACAAGTATGCTCTCCTAGAATTAGCGAGAATTTACTTAAATGTACAACTAATCAGATCTGAAATTGATTCAGATTGTACTCAAATTGAGTTAACTTGTAGCCAATATGAACATAAATGTCTTACACTATAAGACTGAATGTACTATATTTGAGTTTAGTGTCAACTTGGCTCAAGTTTATCTATCCTATTGTGGAATATATATGTACTATATTTAAGTTCGTCCAGACTTGCTTGTATGCTTTTTACCCTTAATTGAAGTCAAAAAGAATAAAAACAAGTATGCTTTCTTGAAATTAACGAGAATATACTTAAATGTACAACCAAACGGACGGAAAATTGGATTTATTGTACTAAAATTAAGTTTAATCATGGTTAATGTAATATTTGCATTTCCCCCAACTAGCTTTAATTTTTTTTTAATAATTACGTTATATAAGCTTATAAATAATTTAAAAGAAAGAAATTGCTGTCAAAATAAAAACTTTTATTTTATTATTATTAATAAATTGTTTTTGCAATTGACTGATATTGCAGAAATGCCGTGGTCATGTCTGATGCTAGAACACGCATGCGTATAAGTAGTTATTCATTTTAAAATACAATTATTTTACATAACTAATACATACCACTTCCAACTGCAGATATACAAATGTCAGCAAATTGTACGTCATCGCTGCAAAAAACGACTTCGCTGCCTTCAAATTTTAGGTAAAGGAATTAAAGTTAATGTTTGGCCAACATGCTCAGAAAGTTGAGGAAGGATTGCGGTTTATAATATTAATTATATATTCGAATATTATATTATATTATTCGAATTTGTCATTAATTTGCGCAAATACACGTTTATTAGATAAAATTATTTTAAAAGAATACTACAAATCAAATTCCATTAGCAAATATAAAATAATATGCCGCGTGGAGGTTTTTATTCAAATGAAAATCTTTAACTCAATTATTGAATTGTGTTTTTCTCTAAATCAAATTTGGCGAACGGCAAAGTTGACTTTAAAATACAAATTTTTAAGTCAAAAGAAAATTTAGAAGCAAGTTGTCTACAAAATGTTCACATGAACTATTTTACGTATGGTAACATAGATTTAATGTTTGACTTGATATATAATAAAGGTATTGATCTAAACAATTAGAACCTGCTCTTTAGGTTTCCCCGCGGCATAATAAACTGCGTCAAAGTCTCATCATTGTCAGTTATATTGCAAACGGTTATATGTTTACATGAGTAAACTGCTTCAAGCATAATAGAGGAGGTCTCAAATCATACGTAGCCGTGACACAGACGAGCCTCCCCGCCACACGCTAGAAGTCTAACTATCTGACAGCAAACTAAACTATTAAAATAATTTGCAGTATTATTACGCGAAAGCCAAGAATAAAAATTATCTAGATCATGTCAATAATAAATATCTGTCTGACATTACAATATATGAACTAACGAATATAAAATAAAATTTGTATAGTCTAAGAGGTTTGAAATGAAATAACTAATAGTATTTCAATTGATATTTGATCCCAAATTCAAAAATGTATTTTAATATTTTTTTTCGAGTACAACATATCCCATACTAAAATCAAACAGTTAAAGAAAATAATTTGTTGTGGTGTTGTTGTTAATTTCGAATTTGGATTTGAAGATTGCGTTCGAAAAACATTAATAACTTAACCATTTGTTGACCAATTTTTACAAACAAATATGCGTTTTACAAATGGCTAAATGCACTTTCTGAATAATACAACAAACATAAGGGTAATGTAACAAATTAGTGGCTAAAAACTTCTTCAAACTTTAAAAATAGTGAACAAAATCAAAAAAGTTTAAAATTGGAAGGCAAAATCAGACAAATGTGGCAAGTTATCTATAGTAAAATATATATATTTATATATCGTTGGAAAGGTCTCAGATTTAAATACATTCAAAATTGGTTTAGAACTAACTGAGTTATTAGCTCAAAAGTGATGAAAGACCCGATATTAGACTTAACAAGATTCTTTGGTTAACAATAATCATGATGTATTCGACTACACCTACATCATGCACTGGATCTCTCCCCAAGTTCCTTAAATTTTTTCAAATTTTTTTTTAAACAAATTTGATTAACGGCAATGTTGACTTCAGAATAAAAATTTGTAAGTTATATGAAAATGTATATGCCAGTTGTCTACAAAATGTCCAGATGAATATTTTCCGTATGGTTACATAGATTTAATATTTGACTTGATATATAATAATGGTATTGATCTAAACAATTAGAACCTGCTCTTTAGGTTTCCCCGCGGCATAATAAACTGCGTCAAAGTCTCATCATTGTCAGTTATATTGCAAACGGTTATTTGTTTACATTAGTAAACTGCTTCAAGCATAATAGAGGAGGTCTCAAATCATACGTAGCCGTGACACAGACGAGCCTCCCCGCCACACGCTAGAAGTCTAACTATCTGACAGCAAACTGAACTAT
>OZ035884.1:47112934-47144959 GCA_964034835.1 Muscina levida | reverse complement strand
AAAATGTTATCGTCGATCAAACAATCAAATATCAACAGTTTGGGAAATCAAATTTAGTATTGATTTAAAACATGCATAGAACATTAGCTGTTCTACTCAAATGCATTCTAACAAGTACAACTTTTTTTTTAGAAATACATAGTGATTCATTTATTCATTTTCATTTGTTTTTTGATCTCGTTTCTTGCAGATCACTTATAGCTGATTCCGAACTGTTATCTTGTTTGTATACAATGTTGTATGGTATTTTGTCTTGGAGCGCACCACATCGCAACAGCGCCTTCAAAAATTAATTTGTGTAAAATATGCAAAACAAATAGTTTGCATAATCCAGCCCACTATTGTTAACATCATCCATAAATTTTAGCATGGGGGTACACTATTGAACAATAAGAAGACCGTGTCTAAAGACTACGAACCATCAATTACATATAGTGCGCAGTATTGTGGCATTTACGCAACAACTTGAAATAAAGCCATAGCGCTGAATTCCCATTGACTGTTCCTGCATTTCCTAATGCCTCCACCCAACTCAGAGATTGCTCGATGCAGCTACTGTTTCAAAAGTATACAGAGTTTTGGTCAATAAATCTCTACCAAATTTCAAAGAAATCTAATACGAAACGTGGCTTCTGTATAGGTTATAGCGATGTTAACTGTGAATCACACATGATCTTCAAGTTTTTAATTAAATTTAATATTTCCTTGTTTCGGTGTTAGGGAAATTCAACCTTGGAGAGACACATAACACAGGTCCACAATTTTTGCATATTAGACTTCAAAACACTTTTTCCATTGGTTTGTATCTATGGAAGAAATGTGAGACCCAGGATATGGAAAATTGCAGGGATACAGGTGAATCCAGAAAGTTTTACCAAAAGGTAAAAAGCAAAGGTTTTGGACAAGAGATCCCCACCTGTAAGGGCGGCAACGAAAATCTGGTCACTGACATTCTGAGTGTGCTGCAAATATGATGGGAACACTTTCGTTTTCTTCTCATTAAGTGACGAAATCACGCCAATCATCGAAAAACGAGGTAGGCACGTCTATTGCACGATTTAAAAATAATAAAGCCGCCGGATCCGATGGACTACCGGCAGAGCTTTAAAAAGCTGGCAACATGCATGCACTAGCTCCAAACACGATTTGACTCCAGGAATGCATGCCCGATGATTGGAATCGGAGTGTTCTATGTCCTGTGCTTAAGAAAGGTGATCCAAGTATGTGTAGCAACTATTGCGGGATCAACCTTTTACCCATCAATTACAACGACGTGTCTAGTATGTTATCTGAAAAACTAAGGTCCATCCTAGCGAACCTGATTGGACTTTATCAGTGTGACATTAGTCCTGGTTATTTAACGACCGTCTAGATATTCAAACTACGACAAATCCTGGAGAAGATCGAAGGGATGCAGATCGATGCCTATCATATGTTTATCGTCTACAAAACTGCATTCGACAGTCCGATACGACAGAAATTATTAGATGCTATGGCTGAGTGTGGTATCTTCTCGAAACTGACGCGACTTTGCGGAATGACACTGACTGACACGAAGTTTTCAGTGAAAATAGGCAAAAATCTTACTGCCAGGCTTCAGCCAAGGAGATAGTCTGACAGTAAACAGGACTGGTGCCATCTTTAACAAAAGCCACATGTTGCTCGCGTATGCCGATAATATAGATATCATTGACCATGGATTGCGGGATGTTACTGTGGCCTTTTCGAGTATTGAGAAGCAGTCGGCCGAAGTGGGTCTGGTGATTAATGAGGACAAAACCAAGGTATTTGATGTGTGTGAAGATATAAACGTTTATAACTAGCGAAGATACCAACCAAGGTGTCTCCACTACTCTCTATTGTAAATGGTTATGTAACCAATTTTCTCAGGATATAAAGAAAATTCCAATTATCTTCCACAATATTGGAACAACATACACAAAATTTATGCCAGACGTAGTCAAGGGCCCACGCTACAGGTTTATCCTATAATTTAATCAAATTCTTTCCCCAGGAATTACATATACGATAGTAAAAAGCTACATGGGGATATGACCATATCCGGGAAACCCGAGAGAGTGCATTAATGTCCACCATACCACAGAGGCTCCAGGGTGTGTGCAATTCAAAAATATGTCCAGATATTCCAGGACCGATTTCAGAGCTGGGAGATCCTTGACCAAAAAAGTACATTTTCATATGATGAAATCTAGCCAGGATGATTAGTCATATTTGGATAACTGGAGGGAGTGCATCAATCCCCATTATACCACATAGGCTCCAGGGCGTGTGCAATACAAAAATATGTCCAGATTTTCCAGGACCGATTTCTGAGCTGGGAAATCCTTTACCAAAAAAGTACATTTTCATATGATGAAATCTGGCCAGGTGATTGGCCATATTTGGAAAACTGGAGGGAGTGCATCAATCCCCATTATACCATAGAGGCTCCAGGTTGTGTGCAATTCACAAATATGTCCAGTTTTTCCAGGACCGATTTCAGAGCTGGGAAATCCTTTACCAAAAAAGTACATTTTCATATGATGAAATCTGGCCAGGATGATTGGCCATATTTGGGAAACTGGAGGGAGTGCATCAATCCCCATCATACCACAGAGGCTCCTAGACGTGTGAAATTCAAAAATTTGTCCAGATTTTCCAGGACCGATTTCAGAGCTGGGAAATCCTTTACCAAAAAAGTACATTTTCATATGATGAAATCTGGCCAGGATGATTGGCCATATTTGGGAAACTGGAGGGAGTGCATCAATCCCCATTATACCATAGAGGCTCCAGGGCGTGTGCAATTCAAAAATATGTCCAGATTTTCCAGGACCGATTTCAGAGCTGGGAAATCCTTTGTATATATATAAATCAAATGCACTTGAAAACTTTTTAATTTTTTTAACTAAAATTGTGGACTAGAATAAATAGTATTAAAAGAATAATAAATAATTTATCGTCACTAATTAATGAAACAACTATAAAAAAAAATTTACTTATTAAAAAAATAAATAAAAAATAATTATTAACCAATAAAAGAAAGACATCTCCGCGGATTTGAACCCTCGACCCAGGACAATACGCACCTCATCGCTATGAGTCGGGCTACACTCTTGTTGCGTTTACGACGACTTTAGACAGATTTGTTTGCCATTTCATTGGAGATTTTATAGAACATGTGATACAGATAACCGTGACTATTTACTGTTGCATATAAAATATCAAAATTTTGTGTGTGTGTGTGTGTTGTGACAAAGAGTATAAAAGGAGGCTGCTAACATCGCTTTTAATATGGTTTTATATAAAAATCCTGTATATAAAAATTTATTTAAACTATTGTTTGCAGAAAAAATAAACAAAATATGTAAAAATATTAATTATTGTTTTAATTATTTAATGTTAATTTAATTTAATTAAAAAAGGTACGCCTCATATGATTTACACCTAAAAATTGTAGGGAGGAAGCACTTTTTTTCATCATGAACTATCAAGAGTACAGGTTGACCTCGCTTAATACGTGCTTCTTACAACAAGGTATTCCTCTAACACGGTTTATTTTTTGGGAAAATTTTTCGTTTTACACGCTACATGGTGTCGTTCAGGAAAAAAATTTAGCAAAATCATTTTTGCTTTAAAAAATTAAATTTGTTACTGTTTTTATTAACCACCGATCCATCTACTGAAAAGCAATAAAAGATAAAAGATGTTAAACGAGGTCTACCTGTGGTTTCTAAAAATGTTGTTTAAATACCACCCCCAAACCTAATAAACTTTCATGTCGTTTCTCACTTGCTCTTTCCGACTATTTGTTATTACACACACATGCACGGAGATGATGTTCAGCATGGTGACAAAATGAAGAAAACAAAGAAATTGGAATTTACGATCATTCTCACTTCTACCATACGCAATAAACATACGTGGCTGGTGCAAGTGTTAAGTAGGACGGCGTTGATGACGAAGGTACGCGGTTCGAATCCTGCTTGGGTATTTTTATAAAAACAAAAGACAACTCAACAGAATGTATATTTTGCTATAAAAGTACGAAACTACAATTCTTATAATCGTGATGTTCATAAGAGACTAACAAAGAGTAGGAGTATTGATGGAAAAAATATTCATTTGATAAATGTGCATTATTCACTCGTAACAATAAAACCATATTAAAAGCGATGTTAGCAGCCACCTTTTATGCTCTTTGTCACAACACACACACACACAAAATTTTGATATTTTATATGCAACAGTAAATAGTCACGGTTATCTGTATCACATGTTCTATAAAATCTCCAATGAAATTGCAAACAAATCTGTCTAAAGTCGTCGTAAACGCAACAAGAGTGTAGCCCGACTCATAGCGATGAGGTGCGTATTGTCCTGGGTCGAGGGTTCAAATCCGCGGAGAGGTCTTTCTTTTATTGGTTAATAATTATTTTGTATTTATTTTTTTAATAAGTAAATTTTTTTTTATAGTTGTTTCATTAATTATTGACGATAAATTATTTATTATTCTTTTAATACTATTTATTCTAGTCCACAATTTTAGTTAAAAAAATTAAAAAGTTTTCAAGTGCATTTGATTTATATATATACAAAGGATTTCCCAGCTCTGAAATCGGTCGTGGAAAAACTGGATATATTTATGAATTGCACATGCCCTGGAGCCTCTGTGGTATAATGGAGATTGATGCACTCCCTCCAGTTATCCAAATATGGCCAATCATCCTGGCCAGATTTCATCATATGGAAATGTACTTTTTTGGTAAAGAATTTCCCAGCTCTGAAATCGGTCGTGGAAAAACTGGATATATTTATGAATTGCACATGCCCTGGAGCCTCTGTTGTATAATGGGGATTAATGCACTCCCTCCAGTTATCCAAATATGGCCAATCATCCTGGCCAGATTTCATCATATGAAAATGTACTTTTTTGGTAAAGGATTTCCCAGCTCTGAAATCGGTTCTGGAAAAACTGGACATATTTGTGAATTGCACACAACCTGGAGCTGCTATGGTATAATGGAGATTGATGCACTCCCTCCAGTTTCCCAAATATGGCCAATCACCTGGCCAGATTTCATCATATGAAAATGTACTTTTTTGGTAAAGGATTTCCCAGCTCTGAAATCGGTTCTGGAAAAACTGGACATATTTGTGAATTGCACACAACCTGGAGCCTCTATGGTATAATGGGGATTGATGCACTCCCTCCAGTTTTTCAAATATGGCCAATCATCCTGGCCAGATTTCATCATATGAAAATGTACTTTTTTGGTAAAGAATTTCCCAGCTCTGAAATCGGTTCTGGAAAATCTGGACATATTTTTGCATTGCACACGCCCTGAAGCCTCTGTGGTATAATGGGGATTAATGCACTCCCTCCAGTTATCCAAATATGGCCAATCATCCTGGCCAGATTTCATCATATGAAAATGTACTTTTTTGGTACAGGATTTCCCAGCTCTGAAATCGGTCCTGGAAAATCTGGACATATTTTTGTATTGCACAGGCCCTGGAGCCTCTGTGGTATAATGGGGATTGATGCACTCCCTCCAGTTATCCAAATATGGCCAATCACCTGGCCAGATTTCATCATATGAAAATTTATTCTTTGGTCACGGATTTCCCAACTCTGAATTCGGTCCTGGAAAAACTGGACATATTTTTGAATTGCACACGCCCTGGAGCCTCTATGGTATAATGGAGATTGATGCACTCCCTCCAGTTTCCCAAATATGGCCAATCACCTGGCCAGATTTCATCATATGAAAATGTACTTTATTGGTAAAGGATTTCCCAGCTCTGAAATCGGTCCAGGAAAATCTGGACATATTTTTGTATTGCACACGCCCTGGAGCCTCTGTAGTATAATGGGGATTAAAGCACTCAATCCAGTTATCCAAATATGGCCAATCATCCTGGCCAGATTTCATCTATGAAAATTTACTTTTTTGGTAAAGGATTTCCCAGCTCTGAAATCGGTCCTGGAAAATCTGGACATATTTTTGTATTCCACACCCCCTGGAGCCTCTGTGGTATAATGGGGATTAATGCACTCAATCCAGTTATCCAAATATGGCCAATCATCCTGGCCAGATTTCATCATATGAAAATGTACTTTTTTGGTAAAGAATTTCCCAGCTCTGAAATCGGTTCTGGAAAAACTGGACATATTTGTGAATTGCACACAACCTGGAGCCTCTATGGTATAATGGACATTGATGCACTCCCTCCAGTTTTCCAAATATGGCCAATCATCCTGGCCAGATTTCATCATATGAAAATGTAATTTTTTGGTAAAGGATTTCCCAGCTCTGTCCTGGAAAATCTGGACATATTTTTGTATTGCACGCCCTGGAGCCTCTGTGGTATAATGGGGATTAATGCACTCCCTCCAGTTATCCAAATGTGGCCAATTATCCTGGCCAGATTTCATCATATGAAAATGTACTTTTTTGGTAAAGGATTTCCCAGCTCTGAAATCGGTCCTGGAAAAACTGGACATATTTTTGAATTGCACACGCTCTGGAGCCTCTATGGTATAATGGAGATTGATGCACTCCCTCCAGTTATCCAAATATGGCCAATCATTTTGGCCAGATTTCATCATATGAAAATGTAATTTTTTGGTAAAGGATTTCCCAGCTCTGTCCTGGAAAATCTGGACATATTTTTGTATTCCACACCCCCTGGAGCCTCTGTGGTATAATGGGGATTAATGCACTCCCTCCAGTTATCCAAATATGGCCAATCATCCTGGCCAGATTTCATCATATGAAAATGTACTTTTTTGGTAAAGGATTTCCCAGCTCTGAAATCGGTCCTGGAAAAACTGGACATATTTTTGAATTGCACACGCCCTGGAGCCTCTATGGTATAATGGGGATTGATGCACTCCTTCCAGTTATCCAAATATGGCCAATCATCCTGGCCAGATTTCATCATATGAAAATGTACTTTTTTGGTAAAGGATTTCCCAGCTCTGAAATCGGTCCTGGAAAAGCAGGACATATTTTTGAATTGCACACAACCTGAAGCCTCTATGGTATAATGGGGAATTATGCACCCGTTCCGGTTTCCCAAATATGGCCAATCATCCGGGCCAGATTTCATCATATGAAAATGTACTTTTTTGGTCAAGGATCTCCCAGCTCTGAAATCGGTCCTGGAAAATCTGGACATATTTTTGAATTGCACACACCCTGGAGCCTCTGTGGTATGGTGGACATTGATGCACTCTCTCCGGTTTCTCGGATATGGTCATATCCCCAATTAGCTTTTTACTATCGTATATGTAATTTCTGGGGAAAGAATTTGATTAAATTATAGGATAAACCTGTAGCCTGGGTCCTTGACTACGTCTGGGGTAAATTTTGTGTATGTTGCTTCAATATTGTGGAAGATATTTGGAATTTTCTTTATATCCTGAGAAAATTGGTTACATAACCATTCACAATACAGAGTAGTGGAGACACCTTGGTTGGTATCTTCGCTAGTTATAAACGTTTATATCTTCACACACATAGGTATTTGTGTCAACGAAAAAAGAGTCTACTCATTAAGGGCGCTGCGTGAATGTTGAGAACAATAAGTATGAAGTGATAGATGATTTTGTATATGTTGGCTCCTCCGTAAACAAAAATAAGGTCAGCCTGTAAATCAAGAGACGAATATTGATCGCAAACCGCTGCTACTAAGCAAGCGATTTAATGACAAAGCCCTCTCTCGAAAAACAAAGATCCAATTGGAGCAGACACTGATCCTACACGTCTTACTGTACAACGCAGAATCCTGGGTATAGACACAAGCGGATCAATCTTTTCTGGGAGTCTTCAAAAGAAAAATACTTCACAAAATATTTGGGCACATCATCGTTAACGGCGAGTACAGTCGCACAGTGTCGTGATTTTATGTAAACGGTGGCCAAAAATAGAATTAGTTATCAGAGAAGAATGAAAATAGGTACAAATTTATTTTTTAAGTAGAAAAGGAAAGGACAATATTTTGTGATAATCGGACCAAGGAAACGTCTCCCATACATCCTGAAATGATATATTATTGATAGCAGTGATGAATTATATGAAATTATCTCAAACGACACGTCCACTTCCCATATATTCTGAAATTGAGAAAACTTATATTTTCCACAATTGTTGTTAGTACTGAACGAAATTTGGCTAGATTTGTCTCTGATATATTAATTGGATGGAAATCACTTCGAGATTTTTTTTGGTCAGCATAATTGACCAAATGTGTAATCGACCAAATGTAGGGAGAATTGTGCGCAAATTTCAGCAATTTAGTTCTGTAGGAAATGCCAACTCGCCCAGTTCATTCTGCGGAAAACATGGAGGTCGGCCAAGCAGTTATCGTGAATGGTGTTCGCTGTCGTGACATGATTACGGACTTCTTGTAGCTAGAAATTGAGGATATGGACCTGTGGAGGATTTGTGGTTGTATCTGGGTGGTGCCACTTGTCACACAACCAACGAAATAGTGGATGTTTTGCGCGAGAAATTCAATGGCATGGCCGTCTCAAGTCAAGAAATGTAGATGGCAGACAGGGATCTTAATTCCGATCTGCCATATGGTAGTCACCGTCAAAGAGTAGAATATATAAACTAACTAGTAAGGCGGTTATCTTCGGCTATGCCGAAGCTCAGATACCCTTCACCATTTATAATGGTGATAAAACTGGTTATTTTCACTACAACTATATTTTATTAAACTTTGCACCAAACATCCATTTTTTATCAATAATTTTAATCGATTTTATTCGATTTACCGATAAGTTTATCAATTGGTAGGTTGGAGAATATTTTGATGATTTTGTAACTCCCCAAAAATGGGAATTTGTTTGGGATGTGGGAGTAGTTTAAATCCGATGTTGCTTATCTTAGAACTTAACCTCTGCTTCTGGACATACCAAAGTTCAGCCCGAAAGCTCATAAACTACAGGGACATAAAGACGGACACCCCCAAAAAGGGGGAGTTTGTATGGAGGGTGGAAGAAGTATTCGTCCGATATTGCTCATATTACAACGTAACCTCCTATTATAGGATTACAGCTTGCATATCAAATTTCAGCTCGATATGTATTTCTTAACATACGGCTGAAATCGCAGGGGCAGTTAGGCGGACACCCCAAAAAAAGGTAGAGTTTGAATGGGAGGTGAGAGTAGTTTTTGACCGACATTGCTTATTTTAGAAAGTAGCCTCCGGTTAGAGATTGGATCTTGCGTACAAAATGTCAGCTATATACCTCTTAAAATACGGGTGCAATCGCAAGGACAGACCGCAAAAAGGGAGAGTTTGTATGGGAGGTGATAGTAGTTTTTGACCGATCGGTCTCATCTTAGAACTAAACATCCATTTAGGGCAGAAAAGCTTGCGTACAATATTTCATTCGGACATCCCCAAAAAGAGGGATTTTGTATGGGGGGTGGGAGTTGTTTTTGACCGATTGGTCTCATCTTACTACTTAAACTCCGCTTTCTTACTTATATAAGTAAACACTCAAGTTTAGTATAGACTTAAATGACCTAGCCCTTCTGCGGCATATCAAAAACCGCCTCCACTTATTGCCTCCAGTTCCGGTAATCATTAAGCAAATTGACCTTGATGTTACCCAAAGTAAAACATATTGTAAATAAATAATTATTAAATATTAATGAATGACATTTATTTTTCGCTCGAAAAATACAAGAAGATTATGACATTTCCTACGGCTTAGCCCAGATATCCATTCAATGTCATTAACTACATCATTACAGTAAAACACAAAAAGGAAACTCAAATACTTATTGAAAATTTGCTGCGAGTTGTCTATTCTTGGGTCATCCGTTAGACAAAAGGATGCTTGAGACTAAAATAGCAAAAAAAGGAAACCAAGTAATATAAACAAACTGAAAAGGACATATAACCTTGAGTATTTGTGCTGTGCGAATTTATACAATTGCTATAATATTTAATTATAACCTAATATTTGAACCCACATTGTTTCTGTTTGTTTTGACATTTTGCTAATTTTGTACTAGAACCAGACATAAATAAATACTTCAGCAGCTGTAAGGAATGAAACACAATTTTCTTTGCTTTACATTGTTGGATTATCTTTTATGTCTTTTCAATGAATCTACTCCATTAATAGGAAAGGAACTGATAAAAGTGGATGGAGAATAGAAAGACTTTTAACAAGGGTTAAGTTACTTTCAGTGTTACCAGAGTATGCCATTGTTACAGTATCTTATTACATGTCACCCGTGGGCGAACTCAACTTAAATTGGAGAAGAAAATATGAATAACATGCCAGGAATATACTGATGAAAGGAGATGTAGTATCGATTATATTATTTACTAGAATAGAAAAAATAGAATAATTTAAGACTGAATACAGAGTCTTAAGAAACTTTAATATCAAATTAAAAATTAAAAATAAAAAATTAAAAATTAAATATTAAAAATTAAAAATTTAAAATTAAAAATTACAAATTAAAAAATAAAAATTAAAATTAAATTTACGTTAAGTGTATCAAATGATACATCAAATTCGGCTTACGATCAGAAAAAGTGTTTTTTTCCTTTTTCTATTTTATTGTTTAAATATTTTGGTCAAATTCAGTGTGTCACGCACTAGGATGACGAGTTTCGAACTCCATGACGAGTTCATCTTCAGACCCCTTTGTGACCAACTGATACACAATGGTACATCATCAGCTGTATATATATCTACAATTATGTCAAGCATGTACATGTGAAGTAGATATCAGCCGAAAATGTCCAGTACCAGTGCTGTATTTTCAGCCGAAAACGTCCAGCACCAGTGGTGTATTTTTTTTTTTGAATTTGACCGTTAATATTCAAACATGAGAAATAGAGGAAATTCTTTCCCCACGATTCCCCTTTTTACCTTAAAGCTTAAGCTTCTTTACAAGGTTTTGTTTGTAAACTAAGATTACTTTAAATTTTTCTATGTCAAAGTAAGGCATTTAGTTTTTAGGCCGTGCCGTGCCAGAGTATTTTAAACTGTTTGATTGTTAATTTTAGTCGATCGTGTTTTTATATATTAAATTTACGTTGTGTATCAAATGATACATCAAATTCGGCTAACGATCAGAAAAAGTGTTTTTTTCTTTTTCTATTTTATTGTTTAAATATTTTGGTCAAATTCAGTGTGTCACGCACTAGGATGACGCGTTTCGAACTCCATGACGAGTTCATCTTCAGACCCCTTATTTAAACAATAAAATAGAAAAAGAAAAAAACACTTTTTCTGATCGTAAGCCGAATTTGATGTATCATTTGATACACTTAACGTAAATTTAATATATAAAAACACGATCGACTAAAATTAACAATCAAACTGTTTAAAATACTCTGGCACGGCACGGCCTAAAAACTAAGTGCCTTACTTTGACATAGAAAAATTTAAAGTAATCTTAGTTTACCAACAAAACCTTGTAAAGAAGCTTAAGCTTTAAGGTAAAAAGGGGAATCGTGGGGAAAGAATTTCCTCCATTTCTCATGTTTGAATATTAACGGTCAAATTCAAAAAATACACCACTGGTGCTGGACGTTTTCGGCTGAAAATACAGCACTGGTACTGGACATTTTCGGCTGATATCTACTTCACATGTACATGCATGACATAATTGTAGATATATATACAGCTGATGATGTACCATTGTGTATCAGTTGGTCACAAAGGGGTCTGAAGATGAACTCGTCATGGAGTTCGAATCGCGTCATCCTAGTGCGTGACACACTTAATTTGACCAAAATATTTAAACAATAAAATAGAAAAAGAAAAAAAACACTTTTTCTGATCGTAAGCCGAATTTGATGTATCATTTGATACACTTAACGTAAATTTAATATATAAAAACACGATCGACTAAAATTAACAATCAAACAGTTTAAAAATTAAAAATAAAAATTAAAAATTTCAACTTAAAAATTAAAAAATAAAAAATTAAAAATTAAACATTAAAAATGAAAAAAAAAAAATTAAAAAAAAAATTTTAAATTTAAAATAAAATTTTAATTTAAAATTAAAAATTAAATTTTAATTTTAAATTTAAAATTAAAAATTTAAGGGCACAATTTCTAAATAAAATAATTGTTACAGATAAACTATAATACAAATGAAGATATCCTACTATATTTCTCCTATATTTGATCATATATAGGTTTTTTCTCTCATATTAACTGTTTTCAGATCATATTCAATTATTTTAAAATCAAACAAAATTTTTTTCAAAATAAATTAAACTTAATTTAAAACAAATAAAACTATTTACTATGTAAATTCAATATATTTCATGTCTAATACAATTTATTTAATTACTTATTCATTATTTTTAATTTCAAATTAATTTTTTATAAAATCAAATTAAATTCATATTTTATTATTTTTAAAATTTACTTAATTCTTATAAATATAATTTATTTAAATACGATTAAAAAAGCGAAATTATTATACATATGACAATTTTTTTCTAATGCAAATGCAGATTCATTGTCATGTCAACTTAATAATTGTTGCAATCTGACGGTGTTACTAATTCAATGGAACATTTAATAATTGTAACTAAGTCAGTATTATTTTCTGGATCTAAAAGCAAATTCCGAGCACAGTTTAGTTTTTGAAAAAACTTTCTCTATTGGATTTGGCTAGGAGAGTATGGAGGAAGAAAAACCAAAATATGACCAGACTCCGTAATTTTATCCTTCACTGCCTGTGTTTTGTGTATCTGAGCATTATCAAGTGCAAGCCACGCACCCGTGATATTGGATTCAGCTTATTTGCCGAAAAGTTCATTAAGAAAAGACACAAAATATTAGTATTTAATCCGGAGTTAGCAATTACTTTTTGGTGTAAAATGCCTTGTATGTTCATAGCTGCGATGAAAGAAACATTTCGTCCTCTAAGAGTGGGAACAATGACATCTGATGCTGTATTTCTTTTAGATCTCACCTTGTTTCTTCGGAGGTGGTTATTGAAACCGGACTCGTCAATGAATATTTTAGTTTTTCTTGTGCTACATCCCATAGAAAAAGTTTTTTCAAAATCCAAACTCTGTGCTCGGAATTTGCTTTTGGATCCAGAAAAAAATACTGACTTAGTTACACCATCAGATTGCAACAATTATTATGTTGACATGACAATACATCTGACACTTGCTGCTCTAGAGAGCATTTGCATAAAAAAAATTTCATATGTATAAAATATAATATTAATAATAATAAAATATTAAGTTTTGTGCGCTTCGAGGATGCTTTCTTCGCACCGTTGGGAAAAGTTCTCATTAACTTTGAGATGATTTCTTCCCTTAAGGTTTGTGATGATAGAGGAGAAGGCACAGCAAAGGGCGCTGACGAGGCATTGTGGTGAATGCCGAAATAACGTTATACGCCTAACCTGCTGTCAACATAATACATTTCACACTCTTGAGTAAAAAACTATTGGCAATAATAAATAATTGCCAATAGAAATGATCTTAAACCGAACTATGACAATATCATAATTAAGCTTAGATAAAAAAGAATTTAATTTGATATAAAAAATGAATTTGGAATTAAAAAGAATGAATACGAAATTAAAGAAATTGAATTAGACATGAAATATATTGAATTTACATTGTAAATAGTTTAATTTGTTTAAAATAAAGTTTAAATTGTTTTGAAAAAAATTGTGTTTGATTTTAATATAATTTAATTTGATCCGAAAAACAGTTAATTTGAGAGTAAAAACCTATATATATATATGTGTTCCTCTAACTTCCATTGGAGCCTAGGGCGTCAGTTACAGCCGTCCGCCATCGGACACGGTTTTGTGCAATCGATCATCATTTCGGCGAAGAGAGCAGCTTTTCGTGGAGATCTAATGTTGTCCGTTTTAGATCACACAGCCTATGAGAAAGCAAGCAAATATGGTCTGCGTAGGTCAGGTAATTTAGGTATTTGCGGTTGATTTGCCATTGTATTCCTTGGATTCGGTTCTCGATGGAATGTTGTCCGTTTTAGATCACACAGCCTATGAGAAAGCAAGAAAATATCGTCTGCGTAGGCCAGGTAATTTAGGTATTTGCCGTTGATTTGCCATTGTATTCCTTGGATTCGGTTCTCGATGGAACTAAGAACATCTTCCATAACTAATAGGAATAATAGAGGTGACAATATGCATCCCTGACAAACTCCACTTTGAACATGGAAAGGTTCTGAGAGCTTTCCTTTATGGAGAACGAAGCATCTGGCCTGGTTTTAACTTTCCTTGATCAGAGATATTTTCTGGTATATATCTTCTTTGCAAGGCTAACCATATGTATTCACGGTTAATGCTGTCAAACGCTTTCTCAAAGTCCACAAAGAGAAGATGAATATTGGAATTGAATTCCAAACATTGTTCCACAATAATGCGCAGCGTATTGATGTGATCTGCACAGTAATATCCACTGCGATAACTTGCTTGACAGGAGCTTATACAACGTTCTAGGTGTTTTTTAATTCTGTTTAGAATTATTTTTCCCATTAGCTTTGCTATTGTTGGGAGAACACAAATTCCTCGCCAGTTGTTACAATTTTTCAAGTCTCCTTTATTTTGCGATTTTGACAAATATCCCATCTTTCCATTCTTCAGGGTAGTACTCAGTTTCCCATGATTCCGTAATGAGTGGTGGATTCCGTATATTTTATTATGCTTCTGATATATTTCTTATTTCCCTATAGATTTGTTTAGTACAATTTTTTAATTTGTTTTTAGTTCATTATACGATTGACATCGCAAAATAGAAAAACTTATTTTCAGTATATAGTATATCAACATGATGTAAGATTAAAGTTGTACTCGCACGAAATCTGCCTTTTTCTTTAGAAAGGATAACAAATATATTGCTTGTGACCAATTTTTTAAGAATTAGTGTTTATCCAGTCCGAAGGCATTACGCGCGTGTTATTTGACCTTAAACTGAAAGTATTGGGTTTCTTGGAAAATTTCACAATGTCCAGGGTATTGTTTATTTTCAAGTGAATAACGTTCAGATAATTTATACGTATACAGTAAAAAATTATACCGTAAAACATTACTGCAAGTAAATAGATATATATAGCGTTTTAATATTTAGTTATCTGTATTTTGTTTTGCTTCAAATCAAATTAATACTGTCACAATCATTGCTGTTTACCTCATACGTTGCTCTAATCGCCTCCCCATACTGATACACCAAAACTTCCATCTGCTTATAAATTGCATGATCAAAAAAGCCCACCTTGTTTTGATTATTCTATTTAAATTTTACTACACCTGTACCGGGGCACCGTCACAACAAGTGTTGGCTTTTTTTAACATTGAAAAATATTAATCTAGTATTTAACTTTTTAATCCCTTACAAATCTACCCCTAAGTGGCAGAAATACCACCGCGAGCACAATGCAGCACCTTCAGCTAATGCCAGAGCTGTGTCGTCTAGTACAAACGAGTACAGATGGCGGTTAACAAAAAAGTCTAACTTTAAATAGGAAAAGTAGAAAAATATGCCAAGAAAAAGCAATCTAAATGAATGAAGCGTGTAATAACCTACTGTGTATTGGAAAACAAGAAGCAAAAGAAACTCAAGTAGCTATGTCAAAGGGAAAAACACACACAAGAAACACAAGCAAACAAAAATACAAGCAGGCAAACTGAGTAGAACACAAACAAAGAGGAAAAATGAAAACAAATCTTGAAAAGTTAATTTAGCTCTATGTACCTTCAGACCTCCAGCCACTTATGCCAGTCTTTTAACTACCGTCTTACGGAGTTTTGTTGCCTCGTTGCCCTCCGAATCATAACAAGTAAATTGGATTCATGGTCATATTTATCTTTCTCTTTCATTTTTATTTTGTTTTTTTCCTACTTTGGCTCACTTTCAATTCTTCCCTTGTGTCTTTCCTTACACCATTTCTAAGTTTTCCCAAAAGCAAAAGATTGAATACATTTTAAGAGTTCGTATGCAAAAATGGTAGTCTTGCGTTTGTGTTTGAAATGAGTAAACATTTTAGTACTTTAACCAAGAATTTATGTTTTTTATAGCGCAAAAAATATACTTAATAGTTTTCAGCTAATGGAGTAGTGTTAGACGGAAGCCGGATTATGATTTGATATTTGTTTTCAAAGCACACAGAGAAAAGAAGGATAGTGAGAGAGGAAGAGAGGGAAAGAGAAAATATTTAAATAACTACTTACTTAGGATTAAGACCACTAAGCTTTTGAGGAGTATTATCGGTACAGTACAACAGTAGAACACGATTTAAGTTATTACACAATATTCACTGTATATTAAAAATATAAGTAATTTATGCATTCGAACTGATAATTTGTTTGCAGTGCTTTTGATGAGTATGTAGTAAATAAATTTTGTTACTAGTAAAAATGTCTTTTTCATCGTAAGGACATACATATTTGTAAGGAGATAAAGTTACTAAATAGAACTTACTCACACATAAATAACTGTCATATACATAAAATGCTACCGTATAGCTGTCGTCACTATGATAGATCTGTGAGATTAAATCACAATGTGCTCATTAGAGTTCTCATTAAATTCAGGCCCTACATTGTAGAGAGACTTGACTGGTAGTAGTTGCCAATCGCTAGCCGAAATTCGACCAGTGCAGACCATAAGTCATTAGTTTTTTTAAGAACCTAACTTTTTTTTACATCGCCTGATACTTCTAATCGGGTGATTATATTAGGTGTACAAATAAGTTTCCGCGTTTTGTCAAAAGATGGCTCCACCAGAAGGTTATGGGGAAATTGCCAGATGTAAAACGTAATATCCTAAGTTTCGTCATCCGGCAACACCATAACCTTAAAGTACTAGTGATTCCGTATCAGCACCACGTAATTTTTTTTCGTGCAAAAATGTCAAGTTTTGTGGCGAATAAGCATCATTTGCGGGAACTTTTGATTTACTTCTTTAATTTAAAAAAATCTGCAGCTGAGGCGCATCGATTGCTTCTAGAAGTATATGGTGAAGCTGCTTTAAGTGAGAGAAGTTGTCAGGAATGGTTTCAAAAGTTTAAGAACGGTGAGTTTGACGTGAAGGACAAAGAACGCAGTGGAAGGCCGAAAGTTACGAAGACATGGAATAAGAAGTATTATTGGAGGAAGATTCGTCCCAAACGCAAAAAGAATTTGCACTTACATTACAAGTGACGCAATTTCACATCGTTTAAAATCGTTGGGAATGATTCAAAAACAAGGAAATTGGGTTCCATATGAACTAAAGCCGAGAGACGTTGTACGCCGATTATGCATGAGTGAAATGCTGCTTGCCAGGAATAAAAAAAAGAGTTTTTTTGCATCGTATAGTCACTGGTGACGAAAAATGGATTCACTACGATAATCCAAAGAAGAGAAAGTCATGGGTTAAGCCCGGCGAACCATCAACAGCGACAGCTAAGCCGAATATTCATGGAAAAATAACTCATGCTGTGTATTTGGTGTGATCAGCTTGGTGTCGTGTATTATGAATTGCTTAAACCAAGCGAAACCATTACTGGAGCTCTCTACCGAACACAATTGATGAGATTGAGTCGGGCACTTAAGGAAAAACGCGCCCATTACTACTCCAGACACGACAAAATTATTCTTTTACACGATAATGCTCGTCCACATGTTGCGGCGCCGGTAAAAACATACTTGGAAACACTCAACTGGGAAGTTTTACCCCACCCGCCTTATTCACCAGACTTAGCACCTTCTGATTATGACCTGTTCCGGTCGATGGCACATGGTCTGTCTGAGCAGCGCTTCACATCATATAAAGACACCAAAAATTGGGTAGATTTGTGGATAGCGTCAAGAGATGAAGAGTTTTTTCGACGGGGTATCCGAATGTTGCCAGAAAGATGGGGAAAAGTAGTGGCAAATGATGGAAAATACTTTGAATAAAACGTAATGTACTGTTCCTTCACAATAAATTCCTAATTTGTTATAAAAAACCGCGGAAACTTATTTGTACACCTAATATATACTGAAAGTAACTACGGTCATCTGTTCCCCCAACAATGACTTTGGTAGTCTGTTTGGTAGTCTGTTCTGTTCGGTGGTCTGTTCCCCTATAATGATTTCGGTAGTCTGTTCGTCACAGTGACTTCGGTCGTCTGTTCCCCCACAGTGACTTCGGTTGTATGTTCGCCCACAGCGACTTCGGTCATCCGTTCTCCCATAGTGACTTCGGTAATCTGTTCCCCCACAACAACTTCGTTCGTTTGTTTAACCAAAATGACATCGGTTGTCTATTCCCCCACAATGACTTCAGTAGGCTGTTCCCTTACAATGATCTCGGTAGTCTGTTTGTCATGGTGACTTCGTTCATCTGTTCCCCCAAAGTGACTTTGGTTGTCTGTTCCCCCACAGGGACTTTGGTTATCCGTTTGTCGCAGTGACTTCGGCTGTCTGTTCCCCAACAGCAACTTAGGTCGTCTGTGATTTCGCCCACAGGGATTTCGGTACTCTGTTCACCCACAGTGACTTCGGTTGTCTGTTCATTACAGTGGCTTCACTGGTCTGTTCCCCCACAGCAACTTTAGTCATCTGTTCAACCGAAGTGACATTGGTTGCCTGTTCCCCCACAGTGATTTCGGTAGGTAAGGTAAGGTAGATTATAAGTACATAAGAACAAATGATCGTATAGTCATAACCTATAAAACGAAACCGAGCTTATGCCACAACCCGACAATCGAACCTGAAACCAGATCTTGAAATTCGAACCTGCTAGCAGTAGTCTAGCTTAATTCACGATCCCGAGCTTAGCTTAGCATCCGAACTTAAAATCCGAATCGTTTAACTGGGCTTTATTGCAGAATTCCATTAACTGCACCAGTATTGTGCCAATTAATTAGTTCTCGATTATAAGCAAATTTACATCATTAGCGACTCGCAAGTGTCTCCAGTGCCAATATTTCTACATAGTCCGAAATAAGTTGTTTGTTGCCGTAAAAGAATAAGTTAAGTGTCGTATTTTACCACAAGAAAATAAAACACAAATTAATACAATTTAATCGCCCTAGTCAGGAAAACTTCTTGTGGTTTTATGCAGACCCTGCATGAAGTTGAGTATATCCCAGCCGAAAAAAATTTACGTTACATATTCTCAACCGTTACGGGTCCAATCTCCTGCTCCAATTTAATCTTCTTGTTCTGTCACCGACTACAGATGAAGAACATGTGCTCTGAGTCGTCAATATCTCCATTACTATATAAACAACTTTGACTTTCAGTGTTTCCTATTGCAAATATATGTTTCCAGAAGTAGCCGAGCCGAAAGCATATACCTCTCCTTATTTTCTATTATATCACTTATATATACTAAGTATTAGTTTCGCTCTCCATCTGCCTTTCACATAGTATCTTCATTTCTTCTGCAGTTTCCTGAGGGCTTCTCATAATAGCTGGGATGCATCTAATTTGTTGCCTTGCCCTCTTTCAGTGTTTATTTTCACTCCATCATTATTTAAAAGGTCCATGGTCTCTTTGATTTTCTCTGCTACACAGCGTCGGAAATCATGATTAGAAAATCCTTCTTTCATTAGTCCGAAGGGATACTTTTGGATCTGGTAGGCCTTTCTAGACTTTCTTTTCTTCTTTTCTTTTTACATTGCGTGTAATTGGGAGGCAAGGCCTTCCATCGTCACTTCTATATATTTTTCTCTATACTTACACTTATTGATTTTCAACGGCGCTAAACCTTGCTGGAGTTTGAACCCACTACATTGCGATATTAGTCAGCCATGCTTAAAGTGTTCAAATACTTGAGTTTTTAGAAAACCGGGAAATGAGATTTCATTTAAATCTAAAACCATATGAATATGATCACAAATTATCATTATTTTTGCGATTGTAGGCTTAGTTTAGAAAATAAATACACTTTAAAACATTCATATGAATAAAACGATGGATAACAACCCATTTCAAGGTGAGATCCCAACTTTATTATTAGAACCCATATGAAGATGACAAACTGAGCTCTGTTTTGCGATTGGTGACTTAGTTTAGGATATAACTGTACTTCAATGTTTTTTTTATGAATATCGATGAATTCAAACCCATTTAAGAGTGAGATGCCAACGTATATGAAGAGATTCCAACTATGTCTAAGTGATTTTCCAACTATATGTATATAGAGATCAGAAACTAAGCTCCTTTTTGCGATTGGTTGCTTAGTAACGGAGATAACGGCAATTAATATTATTCCTAAGAATACCGATGGCTTACCACCCACTTCAGAGATCCCAGCCTATTTTTTTTTAAGTTTACGAGATAAAGGTAATTAAAGTTTGTTATATGAATATCGATGGATTCCCATCCATCTGAGGATGAGTCATCTAGTAGTATTTTTTTTCAAACCATGTTTTGCAGAGGATCATAATCATATTAAGTTTTCTTCTTACATCATCTGCGTTCCCTGCGGTACTGACAGCCACCAATTCGTCTGCATACCCGCATACTATATAAAAGTCGTCGGGCATTTCCAGTCTTAAGATTTCATCAAACATGATGTTGCATGTATAGGACTCTGTGCGGCTCCTGACGATATTTTTTAATTTTTTGTTCAAGAGAATAACTACTCAAAAACATCGTCCTGTTAGCCACTTTAGACGCCCGAAATGACTTCAGATTTTGAAGTTTATTTTCAAAGTCCTTATAAAGTCCTGCAATTGTAGGCTGTTGAAGTCGTTTCTCTTGTTGAGCTTGTTCACACTGGAAAGAGTGTGTCGACGCACAGAGGGGCAGAATCGCAAAAAATGGAGATTAATTGAAAAATTAAAATTTGATTTTTTGAAAAATACTTAGTATCCGATTAAAGTATATAAAATTCTACATCACTACTGAAAATTTCAATGACATACGTTGTTTACTTGTCAAGCTGCATTGTATTAAAGTTAAGAAATTTTTGAGCTATTCGCGCACAATAGTGTTAATTAAAATTCGGTATATTTCAACGCTTAATATAAAGTTTTTCGCAAGCCAAAAGAAATACTTTTACTATGGAACCTTCAACCTCAGGTATTTTAGCGTTGTTCTAAAAATAATTGTTTTAGCAAAAGTTGTGCAGAAATATTTTTAAAATTTTTTTTAAAATGTGTCTAAATTTTGGCTATTTTCAAAATATTTGTGGATTTTTAAATATGAATGGCGTTAGATGGCGTTAGGATATTATTATTTTAAGAAGCATCAGTTCCTAAGCTTTCATATTCAGTAATAACATGTTGCGCGTTTTTGCGCGAATTTTTTTTATTAAATTTATTGTGAAAATAGTCACTCCAGCAAAGAACATCAGTTCTTGTCATTTGTTTACTTTGTCTTCGTTTTCGTTGTTATGATTGTTGTTTTTGTGTTACAATGACAATAGTATTTAGAGTATTTGATTTAGAGTATTTGCTGAGAATACAGCTCGACTTTTTGTTAAGAAGTATCAGTGGTATAACATGCCACCAACATTGCATAAGTTTTTAATACATGGCCCAGAAATCATTTCACACGCGCTATTACCGATCGGTGAACTGTCTGAGGAAGCCCAGGAAGCCCAAAACAAAGATTTTAAAAGCTACAGAGAACGTTTTTCTCGTAAATATAGTCGGGAGGATTGCAATTGAGACATTTTAAATAGGTCCATTCATATCTGGCAAAACGAAATTGCCAAAAAAAAAAGTTCACCAACTGCCAAAATCTGTACTAGATCTATTAGTTTCGCCTTCAGTTTTAACGAACGTGGCACCAGAAGGCAAAAATCATGACGCCACGATGATTATATCGAGGGCGATGCATTGGAGTATGATGACTTTGGGTATATTTTTTAAAATAGCAGGTCAGAAACACATGTCCTATAATAAATATATACATATATATGAAAACTTATGTATACTTTTTTTCCTTTTTTGTAGACATGAAGGAAGAAGCTATTTATATTTTTGAACAAAATACTCACCAGACACATCCGTACACGATCGAACAATTTTAATATCTGCTTTGAGTCCCGTAATTGTATTAAATTATATGAAAAATAATTGAACTATATAAAAATTATATTACTTTTTTCCAAAAAAAAATTCCGGTGAGCCAGAGACATTTATTAAAAGGGGGCGTGGTACCCCCTATTCCACCTTGGATGTAATTCATACTGTACGATCAACATATATACCAAATCTCACCTTCATACCTCTGATAGTTCATGAGATATATCCATTCTAAGTTTCAGGTTATATGGGCGGTGCCACGCCCCTTTATCCAATCATAACCAAGTATAGCCATGGACTATTAGCAGGCCAACAGTACAACATTGGGAAAGTTTCATGACAATCGGTCTATTATTATGGCCGCTAGAGCGATTTTTTTAATAAGGGGGAGTGGCACCCCCCACTTTTCCAAAAGCCCTATTCCACCTTGGATGTAATTCATACTGTACGATCAACATATATACCAAATCTCACCTTTATACCTCTCATAGTTCATGAGATATATCCATTCTAAGTTTCAGGTTATATGGGCGGTGCCACGCCCCTTTATCCAATCATAACCAAGTATAGCCATGGACTATTAGCAGGCCAACAGTACAACATTGGGAAAGTTTCATGACAATCGGTCTATTATTATGGCCGCTAGAGCGATTTTTTTAATAAGGGGGGGTGGCACCGCCCTCTTTTCCAAAAGACGTGTAGCTTATGTCACTCAGTGATAACGTAGCATTCTAATAGTGAAAGAATTTTTAAAATCGGACAAGTAGTTTAATAAATCTCCATTTTTTGCGATTCTGCCCCTCTGTGCGACGGTACCCTTTGCAGTTTCACAATCCATCGGCTCTGGTCCATAAGTAAGTAAATTTCTTAGTGACTATTTTATATTCGAGTCCTCATGAGTTTTTATTTATATAGTACTAGTGGACCCGGCAATGCTTCGCAATTGCGTACTTGACATATACCTATAATATGTTTGGCATGCTTACTTAAAGGGCTAAGTTTAAGCGTCGATATTGTACGCTTTGTAAACAATTTGCTACCCCAAGTTACTCCTTAACCTGATAAAACTAACAACATATCTCTAACCGAAAATAAAAAATCAGTCAGAACATTCATATCTATCTACAACCTTAGATCGGAAATAAAATGTTCGCCTTCATATTCCGGCTGACCGAAAATAAATATTATGTCGGTATATTCATGTCTGCACTGCCGAGAACTATAAAGCCTCATTTACACTACTGACATCAATGGCAATGTTTTCTTTCTAAATGTGTCAGCATCATGTAAATAAGATTGTTTTGTCAAAGTTTACCGACATATTGCCAAAATTTTGGATAAAACCAACTGACGCCGTGTAAATAGTCCATAAACTTTAATGACACAATTCTAAAAAAATTTTTGTCAAAATTGAAGCAAAAATGAAGCTAAGAAAAAACAGTTCTGGCCCTTGCTTTTTGCTTCAACAACATTACTTATTGATAAAAATAAGAGTTCTTTTTGTAACTTTTGTACAATAAATTTACTTTTTAGCAGAGCTGTAAACTAATCATTACAATTTGTACTCATTACTGCTCAATTACAAATACAAGTACATCTAAAAAGGAATTGAAAGTTAACTACAATTCTAATTACATGAGGAATTGGAATTGAAACTAAAAGTCTCAACTACACAGGTAATTGTACTTGAAAGTAATGATTCCTAATTACTTTTCAATTAGCTCAATTACTTTTTAATTACAAGGAATTGAAAGGAATTGACGGAATTGGGAGGAATTGGAAGGAATTAAGAGGAATTGCTGCAATTTGGAAAGGTCCGTTATGTTAAAATATATTGCTCCCACTCTCCTTTTCTCTTTGTGACGTCACACTGCTATGTTTACATACACTTCACATGTTATTTGATGTCATTGCAATACCTTTCCAAATTGCAGCAATTCCTCTTAATTCCTTCCAATTCCTCCTAATTCCGTCAATTCCTTTCAATTCCTTGTAATTAAAAAGTAATTGAGGTAATTGAAAAGTAATTAGGAATCATTACATCCAAGTACAATTACCTGTGTAGTTGAGACTTTTAGTTTCAATTCCAATTCCTCATGTAACTAGAATTGTAGTTAACTTTTAAATACTTTCGAACATGGTAGGTAATGATTACTTGTAATGGAATAATTTTGAGCGTTGATTTTAGTCCTCGGTAAAGAATTCGCTACCCCAAGTAACTCCCAAACCAGTCCAATCAACAACCTTTTATTGTGTCGAATGTTACATCTCACTATGACCATCCGCCCGCTGATCGAGTACTATCTGTACACCAAATTTCATGTCTCTAGGATAAAAATATCAAAATTGTCGTCTGCAATTTCAAATTCTATTTTTCTAAGACTAAGGTTCGATTTAAGCATGCCCCCTCCGCCCACTGATTGAATATAACTTAGTAATTGTTGGCCATAGAATTTATAATTGTAGTGCCAAGTTATATGTATTTTTACGCCCACTAAGCCCATTGGTTCAAAAATTAGAATGTCGTCTGCATATTTATATTCGTGTTGCCGAGTACTATCTGGGTGTCAAATTTTATCTCTCTAGCTCTAAAAAAGTTTTGCCACGCCCACTCCGCCAATTGGGTCAAAAATTAAAATTTCGTCTGCATATTCATATTCGTGTTCTCGACTTCTATCTGGGTATCAAATTTTATCTCTCTAGCTCTAAAAAAAGTTTTTCCACGCCCACTGTGCCCATTGGGTGAAACATTTAAATTTCGTCTGTATATTCATATTCGTGTTTTCGAGTACTATCTGGGTATCAAATTTTATCTCTCTAGCTCTAAAAAAAGTTTTGCCACGCCCACTGTGCCCATTGTATCCAAAAATAAAATTTCGTCTGCATATTCATATTCGCGTTTTCCAGTACTGTCTGGGTATCAAATTGTATCTCTCTAGCTCTAAAAAAGTTTTGCCACGCCCACTGTGCCATTGGGTCAAAAATTAATATTTCGTCTGCATATTCATATTCGTATAACCGAGTAATATCTGTGTACCAAATTTTATCTTCCTAGCTCTAAAAATATGTTTTGCCAAGCCCACTCCGCCCACTGATCCAAAATTTAAATTTCGTCTGCATATTCGTATTCGCCTAGCCGAGTAATATCTGTGTACCAAATTTTATCTTCCTAGCTCTAAAAATATGTTTTGCCACGCCTACTCCGCTCACTGGTCCAAAATTAAAATTTTGTCCGCATATTCATAATTGTATTGCCGAGTACTATCTGTGTACCAAATTTTATCTTCCTAGCTCTTAAAATATGTTTTGCCACGCCCAATCCGCCCACTGGTCCAAAATTAAAATTTTGTCCTCGTATTCATATTCGTGTTGCCGAGTACTATCTGTGTATCAAATTTTATCCCGCTAGCTCTAAAAAAAGTTTTGCCACGTCCACACCGCCCATATGGTCAAAAAAATTACAGCCTACAGCAATTTCCATATACTATACTATCTGTCTTCCAAATTTCATTGAAATCGGTTCAGCCGTTTAGGCGTGATTGAGCAACAAACATACAAACAAACAAACAAACAAACAGACAGACATTCACATTTATAATATTAATACGATCTCAGTTTCAATTTTGTGTTAGTGTATCAAATGATACATCAAATTGAAAAATGTTTTATTGTTAATTAATATTCAGTAACACGCTCTAGGATGACGCGTTTTGAACTCCATGACGAGTACATCTTCAGACACCTTTGTGACGGATTGATGCACCATAGTGAATCATCCGCTGTATATATATCTACCTTAATGTCAAACAGTCGAAAATGTCCAGCACCAATATTTGTTTAATTTGACCGTTAATATTTAACATGAGAATGGAAGATATTTTTTTCCCACAATTCCCTTTTTACCTCAAAGCTCAAGCTTTTTCAAGGAGATTTGTTGGTAAACTAAGCTTAATTCAAGTTTTTATGTCATAGTAAGGCGGTTCAGTTTCTCTAACTGGTTTTCTTTGTTATTCTTTTTCAATGGTTAATTTCAGTTACATCTTTGGTTCTCGTGATCTGATAGTTCGGCTGTAGCTGGGACTGTTCTTTTTGCTCTAGTACATTTTTGACTTGTCATCAGGCACATGTTCCTTAATTCGGCTGTATCTGTTGACGACCAATGATTTGCCTGTCGTCTGCATTGGTATCTTAACTCTCATCGTGGCATGATGGTTAGAACATGCGACTATCATACGAGATACCAGTGCTCGATTTCTGTCTCAGCCATCTATGTTCATTTCATCGGCGGCCTCCCTTTGTTTTCGACAGCAATCCACAGTAAAAGTTTAGTAAAAATGTCTCAAAAACCAGGCATTTGTCTACAAAATTGACTAAAAACACCTCACTCATGGGGTGTAAAAGGAAATTAAGTTTTAAGTTATTGATGTAGGCTTATTAGTTTTACGGCTGACTCCAATATCATGACTACAAATCAAATACGAAATAAAATATTCAATACGTAACATTAGTAACTAATAAATCGCAAGTGTGTATTGTGGTTGTCAGTGAGATTTATTATTTAAATTTTGAACCACACAGACGTGTTTAATTTATTCGCAGGTAACTCTTTGACTTTCCCACAAAGTCATTAAATATTTTAATTTCCTCTGTTTTATTACCCGGAGTTTCGAAAAGACTCAGATGCTAACTTTCCAAATGTATTTTTGTATTTTTATTGCTGTTAAGATTCACAACTTAGGGGGTGAGATGAATAGAACTCCCCTAAAATTAAGGGTCGTAAATTATTTATTATTTTCATATTTTTACGATCCATATTGCTTGCTTCGAACTTAATGTTGTATACAGGGTGGCGCACGAATCGTGCTACTGTTTACAGTCACTGTCAATAGGGAACGTGGTTTAAAGATGTTGGAAAAGTTTTCTTTATCCACAACTGCTTCGAAGACGTATCCGTTTTAACATTATTTCTAGCAATATGGAGCAACTGCACACATAGCCAAACCGTTTATGATGGAGCTCCAACGAAAAGTTCCTAATAAATTAATATCCAGAAACACCATTTTACGCAGTTCCCCCAAGGTCAACTAACAAGACTGCAACATATTTTTTTCCGATTGGAGGTCCCGGCCGTGACATAGTGGTTAGAACACGTAACTAGCATTCGGGAGATCCCCGG
Source organism: Muscina levida (assembly GCA_964034835.1). Taxonomy (NCBI): domain Eukaryota; kingdom Metazoa; phylum Arthropoda; class Insecta; order Diptera; family Muscidae; genus Muscina; species Muscina levida. Next base: position 47,117,781 of record OZ035884.1, on the reverse strand, counting down.
GTTCGAATCCCGCCTCCAGTCATCTACATTTTTCTTTCATTGCCGGTCCGCTCGATGTTGTCGACAGCAACTTCGCAGTATAAATGTCGAGTCAAATGTCTAGTAGAAGCTTCTCAAACAGTGACGTTAGCATTGGTCGAAAAACAAGTAAGTGACGTTTGTTGCGAATCTAAAATAGAAAGCGTGTTAATTCGCCACAACGCGAGAAGCTATCCCATACCTCATTCATGGGGTGTAAAGAAAAATTACGTTAAGTCCCATGTACTACATTAGCCACTTTACGGTAGAAATAAAAGAAAGTTTACAAACATGTACTCGTATTGACAAATAATAGAATAATGCTGAATTGGGCACGTTGAACGTGCTTTGGTTCAGTAAGACTTATAAAACTCTAATTTACATCCATACTACTTAACAGATATTGCGTTTGTAGATTACTAAAAAGAAACGTTGATTCTTTTAGAAACTAACGGCCATATTCATAAAAAATTTCTAAAGTTGGTATTAAGCGTTCTCTAGCTAAAGTATTCTTTAGCTCTAAAAAACCTTTAATAAGAAATTGTATTCATAAACGTTTTATATCAGTACTTTAGCTTTATGTGTTCCAGTGGCAACGCCGACTGTTATTTGTCTTTAATGATGTTTAAAAAAAGCTTTATAGTCGGATACAGAAGCTTTATAATCGGATACCAAATATGTATTTGCACTTACAATAAACTATGAACATTATTGTAGCACAATTTTTCATTGACTACGATTCTCATGACGAAAAGAAAGACGTTAAAGTAAAAATTGTATTAAAAAATTTTATTTTCTTTTCCTTATGTTGAAATAATATTCGGATACCGGTTACATTTTTTCCTTGTTTTGATTGTTTATACATCACGAATATTATTTCATTATTTACAAATTATTTTTGAAGAATTTTGGAGAAATATTTTTTAAAATGGAATTCATGAATGAAAAGTGTCTATTTAGATATTTTTCTATGTGCGCGATGATTAAGAAGAAAATTTCCTACACAACGAATGCACGCAACAACTCTTTCTAATAGGGAAAATGCAGAAAAACTCTAAATAAAGATCACAAATTTATGAATATAGAATAAATTGTACAAACGTCAAGTTATAGCATGCTTAAAGTGGAGACAACCCTACTTTAACTTATTGAAGATGTAAATCGTTTATGAATATTGTTTTCTCGAAATTTGCTTAAAAATGGCTTATAAATCTCTTATAAGTTTTTATGAATAAGGCCGTAACACTTTTACACCAGACTAGATTTTTTCCACGATTGTAATACTTAAAGGTAATTATTAGGTTTTAAGAAACTCTGGTATCTGGTTTTGTATGTACGCATAAATGCTAGTAAATCATGTGCACGAATTTCTCATTTTCCAATACAAATAACTTATCCAATTTGTAATGGTATGTTCATGTTTTGACAAAAAAAAAATAAATAACCGACAACATTAACAGCTATTTTCGTTCTTTAGCTCTAAAAAAAACACCTGAAATCGTAATACAAACGTGAGTTCATTGGAGTGTAAAGTCCACTAGAGCGTATTAGTTAAATGTATACAAACAAAATAAAATTAATCATACGCATGGCTAACAACGATACGTACCATGTACTCGTATTGACTTTTCCCAAGATGAGACAATAATTTATCACACAAATCATCATTACATCATTGCCACGGCAATTAGAAAGACCAATTACTAAATACCAAAATGTGCACTACCTTTCTTTAAGCTTAAGAACAAATCGCAGATAAACCCCATTTTCTGCTAATAAGTAGATTTAAAGTAATTCAACGGGAAATGCAAGATCAAACAAATGTTATGTGATTAAATTTAAACGGTTCTATAATTATATGGCTTAAAATCTAACTAGTAGTAACTTAAAATGCGTCATGCATCGTGAAACAAACGTTTTAAGAAATCAATCAAATTTTAAAGACAAAGGCACCCTTTTGTTACGACAATAAAACAAAAAGTATAAAGGGATAGAGTTGTTAGGAAAAAATGTCATAGAAATGGGTATCGTTACAACCATTTAATTTCGGGTAGTGATATATTTTAATAAATTTCTAAACTTTCTTCTAAGAGATATAATAGCAAAATTGGAAAAACCATGCTTAATGACATCAAAGGTAATTTGTTACTCAAAAGAAATCACATTAGAAAATCAAGAAAAAGTGACGACTTATTTTAGAATCATTTTCAGTTAGCTGCCAGTTTGACTTCACGGTATAGTTTAAATTGTTATTGTCACAAGAAGTTTTGGTAAGATTTTTTAATTTGTATCAAAATAGGATTTGCATGGTATATAGCCACACCGTCTACCTGCTTAGGCGACTAATATAAATGTGTGAAATTATAAAATTAACCAAGTCCTAACAGTTATAGAATAATAAGAAGTTGTTCTTTTTTCCAAGGGGCAGTGTTAAATCGTTTTTAAAAAGCTGTAACCAACTTGGTTGAGTAACCTAATCGGAATGCTACCACCGATGCGTCTTAGGAAGTAGGTAACAGAAGTTACTGAAGCTCAACACAGGCTCTCCTAGTGGCTTTGGCAGCCCCAAGAAACTAGGATCGGGAGAGGTGGCCTAATAAGCCACTCTCCTTAAATAAAATTTATTATGAAAACACGGAGAATAAATATAACAAGAACCCCCCAAATGTTGACGACCCCCGCAACGATATAAGGACCATGATTTAAGAATATGCTCCTGGAATGTCCGAACTCTTTATAGAGATGCTGCCTCTATCCAACTGGCGGATGTCCTCGACAAATACAAGGCTGACATCACCGCCTTACAGGAAATGAGATGGACGGGACAGGGATGCACACGACTAAAGAACTGTGACATCTTTTACAGCTGCCATGCAGAAAGACACGAATTTGGATGTGGTTTCATAGTCGGCAAGAGACTTCGACACCAGGTCTCGCGGTTTAACCCTGTAAGTGATCGAATAGCCACCATTCGCATCCGGGCGAAATATTTTTACATCACGCTGATTTGTGTACACGCCCCGACGGAAGATAAAGACGATGAGATTAAAGATGCATTTTACGAGCGCCTAGAGGAAACATACGACCGCTGCCCTGGCCACGACATTAAAATTGTTCTGGAGACTTTAATGCAAAAATAGGAAGGGAAGATGTTCTTGGTCCATCGATCGGTAAATTCAGCCTGCATACCGACACGCCAGACAACGGGTTTAGGCTGGTTAGCTTCGCAGCGGGAAGGAACATGGTAGTGAGTGGAACCAGATTCCATCACAAAGATATCCACAAGGCAACTTGGCTATCCCCCGATCAAAACACCAAACATCAAATTGATCATGTGGTAGTTGATGGCAGGCATGCATCTAGTGTCATGGACGTGCGTGTGATCTGTGGTGCTAATATTGGCTCGAATCATTACCTGGTTGCAGCCAAGTTGCGCACAAGATTGAGCAGAGCGAAAAACGCACGTAACCAAACACAAAGAAAGCTGGACATCGCGAAGCTGCAAACCCAGAGACAGCTACTGCCTACTCCAACCAGCTCTCCCAACTTTTACGACACAACGCCTCTACTTCTGACGTTCCCGATACACAGTGGCAGCATATTGCGCATTCCATGGCAACCGCCGCAACAACCGTGCTAGGATATGAAAAGCGGCGCTCAGACGAATCCTGGTACGATGAAGAATGTCGCATAGCGTCTGAGGAACATGATGCTGCTTATAGGGCAACGCTACAGCCAATTGCAACCCGTGCTGTTAGGGAACGGCATAAGGAGAAAGCAAAACGGGCGAGACAGCTATTTAGGCGAAAAAACGTCAGATGAAGAAACGGGAGAACGAGGATATTGAGCGATACAGGGATAGAGGTGAGGCCCGAAAATTTTACCAGAAAGTAAGAGCAAATGGATACGTAATGGCCTCCCCACCTGTAAGGACAGTGATGAAATCTGGTCACGGATACGCAAAGTGTGCTGCACATATGGAGAGAACACTTCCAGCAACTGCTGGTTCCAGAAGGCAGCGCACGTGAAGTTATCACGCCAATTTTCGACGACGGCTTAGATGCCCACCACCAAGTTAAGCGAGGTAAGAAGAGCAATATCGCGGCTGAAAAACAACAAAGCAGCTATTGCCGACGGTCTGCCCGCAGAGCTCTTCAAGGCCGGTGGCGAGGAGTTGATAACGAGCATGCACCTGCTCCTGCGCATGGTTTGGCTTAAACAGTGCATGCCCGATGATTGGAATGTAAGCATATTATGTCCTGTGCTGAAAAAAGGTGATCCAAGTGTGTGCTCCAACTACCGCGGGATCAGCCTTTTACCCATCGCATATAAGTGTCTGTCGAGTGTGCTATATGAAAGACTAAAGCCAGTGTTTATCCAACCTGATCGGGCCTTATCAGTGTGGCTTTAGACCTGGAAAATCAACAACTGACCAGATTTTCACACTTCGGCAAAACCTGGAAAAGACCCAAGAGAAACAGATCGACACGTACCATCTTTTTGTCGACTATAATCCTGCCTTCGACAGCCCGATACGGCAGAAATTACTTGAAGCCATGGCTGAGTTTGGTATTCCAGCGAAGCTGATACGTCTTTGCGGAATGACGCTGACTGACACGAAGTCTTCAGTGAAGATTGGCAAGGAAATACTCCGTAAAATATATGGCCCTATCATCGTTAACGGAGAGTATCGGCGTCGTATGAATCATGAGCTGTACGAGCTGTACACTGACATTGACATGGTCAGACGCATTAATGTGCAACGGTTGCGTTGGCTAGGTCATGTTGTACGCATGGACGAAAATGCTCCAGCTCGAAAAGTCTTCGAC